>JAJOZX010000287.1:1527500-1557500 GCA_023014485.1 Bathynomus jamesi
CTTGTATTCATTTATATAGTCTCTGTATCCATTGTAAGAAAAAGTATCCATTTTAAAAATTCATGTGTTATATGGTTCATGTATAATCTTATATATTTAACTTTATATAATGCCTATACTATATGTATGTACGTGTGTGTATTCATTTTTACATAAGGACCAAAATCGCCCAACGCGAGTTTGGATAAAATATTTGATTCACTTTCTACTTTGCTAAATAATTGGTGACCTGTTGTTTTTTAAAATCTCATAATCATTTTTTAGATTTCGCTTAATAAGGAATCCTGTTAAGCTTTGCAATGTTCACATTTTGTATACACTCTCTTTCGTTATAAACAATGAGATCATGTCTTGCCTAAGCATTAAAATTGTACATCTTAAACCTTAAAATTTCACTCATATGCATATTTTAGTGTAAAGATGCATAGTCCGATTTCCACTTTAGTTAACTTGGCAGATCATGATAACATCAGATCTGAAAAGTCGCGGTTTAAGATAAAAATATGGTTTCGTCTTCAAATATTTTGTTTACTCGTTCAAGCCTTACCACAGCTAAAAAATTTACTTATTTTCAAATATTGTGCAAAAATAATACAGCCTTCTTAGCATTTAATAATAATAATGTTAGCAGTTTTTGGGTATATAAACCCATTCAAATTCATCCATTGTCATTCAGAAGCTAATTCAGAGGCTGAGCACTACCTGTATTTTTTAGCAGTAAATTACAGTGAAGAAACTTTTTATTGTCCCCTTCGAGCCTTGCTCTCTTCAGAAAAACTTAGAAAACTTTCCGGATACGCTATAAGAAGAATCCGGAACCTTCAGCATTTAGATTGCAAATCTACCAGAGTCCTCCGAGCCACTATAGAAGAACTCGGAGAGTAACATAGAAGAAAAACCACTTCAAGGCACCTATCCGTTGCTTGCCTCCTAAACCAGAACCCCCGTCAATCCGAACCACCCCAGGGCCATAGACGGAGGGGTTAACAACTGGCGACCCTTTAACCAGGATCTCACGACTCCAGGATTCTTCCAGTCCTCCAGACCCTTTAACCAGGATCTCACGACTCCAGGATTCTTCCAGTCCTCCAGACCCTTTAACCAGGATCTCCACGACTCCAGGATTCTTCCAGTCCTCCAGACCCTTTAACCAGGATCTTCACGACTCCAGGATTCTTCCAGTCTTCCAGACTGGAACCAGAACCAACACCCAGTTGACCGGCGTGTCACGACTTCGAGTTCGTCACATCCACCCGTGAACCGGTGCGTTACGACTCCAAGTTCTTCACGCCTACTTTTCATCTAGGAACAAGTGGCCAGCCAGACACGTCTTCAGGACACACCTCAAAAGGATTTCGCCATAGGAATCTTGTTAAGTACAAAACTCTTTTTTAAAATAATTTCTAAACATTTGAAAAGTCATTATTATTAACAATTAATATTTAGTATTGAGCCAGAATTAACAAAAAACACAGTGAACACTACAGACACCAGTGATACACTCTTTTATTGAAAACAGTATTGTCACAGTTATTTTCAGTTATTTTTACTATTCTAGTTAGTATAGTATAATTTTATTTAATGTACCAAAATAGTATTACCATACCATCACGTACATTTGAGTGAAATTTTGTTTACATTTTTATTTTTGTTTGCAATCTTTTCAAATTTTCCCCGAGTTAGGCAAATTGTTGTGCATTATTTTTTTTAGATAGTGTAGTTAGGAAAACCCCTTAAGTGATCATTCCATGAATTAAGATCGGTCAAGCAGACCTAATTAGAACATTAATAAGTACCTTCACATATGAGCGATTCAGACGGTGCGCTTTCTGACATCGAAGAATTACCTACACCCATTTTTCCACCTACCCCGCGCCCTTCAAACATATTCCAAACACACAAGTCAGTATGTCTCAGTCTCAAACCCCCGCCCCAGCATATATTAACTTAGGCAGATTAGTAAATCTTCCTCATACTGTTTTAATTTTTAAGGGGACCATAGATAATCGTTTTGTTGAACCGCGCGTAAGACCTTGGGTTGAGTCTTTAGAGCAACATTTCTTACGCGAGAATATTACCGATGATGATATAAAAATCAGAGAAGCAAAAAGATTTATTGACCCTAAAGAGGGAAATGCCCATGACACAGTCACTTACGTCCCATCAATTAGCGAAGCTATAACATGGGACGATTTTAAACAAAACCTATTAGAATTTTTTAAAGAAATAACCCTTGCACAACCCTTAGCCACATTAGAAGCAGTCTTCCAAGTTAAATGGAAGAAAGAGGAACACGAGGATTTAAACAATTTTATTACACGTACACACAAACTTGTAGGAGAAGCCCTCCGGGCCGCAGAAAATGCATGTGGCATAACTTTTACTTCGAAACAAAGAAATCTAATAGTAGCCACAACCATTTACCAAAACTTACCCGGAGCGCCTAAAAAAAAGTTTCAGGAGTTTTTAAATGTTGACAAACCTGTCAGTGTAGCCATAAACAAAACACGGGAACATCACCCCGATTTAGCAAACCAAACCTACCGAAAGGGTAGAGAAACCCCTGTACAGTATATTCAGCAGCAGCCACAACACCAATACCAACAACAACAACAATATAAACCAAGGCAAATACAGGGAACACCCCAGAAACAAGCCCCCCAAACCCAGAATACACGCCCTCCTCCACAGTGTTTTAACTGTGATAGTTTCGGGCATATGATAAGTCAATGTAATTACCCCTCGTATTGCTCCCACTGTCACGAACATGGTCATCGCCGTGGCGATCGCCAAAAGTGTGCTGATAAAGCCCCTGCAGGGTATAGACCCCACTTTCAGAAACCAAACCAACCACGTCCCCAAAACGTATCCCAAAAGTCAACCAATCCCCAGAAACCAGTCCATTCCCAGCCTCAGTCGAACTACCAACCCAATAAATCACGACCACAGGGTCACCCACACTCTTACCCCATGTATAAACCCCAATACAACCAGCAAGGTCAACTAGTTCGGTACGTAGAAGTACCCGGGGAGGAATCATTTTCCCCAGAGAACAGTTTTCAAGAACACCCTTCAGCGTATGATATCCCCGTAGAATATGATCCAGGTCCTCCCATAGAAGACCATGTGATCCCTTTTTTAGACCCTACATTGGAGGCAGCAGTTCAACCTCCTCCCTCCTAAATTACAGTAGTAAGCCCAGATACGCACACAAACTCCCCATCAGGATAATAGGTGCGGACTCTTAGATTTAATAATAAATTGTAGTACGGATAACCAAGATTTAACTGCTCTCCTAGATACAGGAGCACACGCAACGTTAATTAAGAAACAATGCGTAGATGAATTACTAGAGAGTACCAATTATAAATATGAACTTAAGGCACCATCCTGCCAACTTAGAGGAGTTACGGGCACACCCATACCCACATATGGAGAAATTGAGTTATATTTAGAAATTGGAAACGCGGTATACCCCGCGAAATGTTGTATAGTGGACACAGTCGCCACCTTTCAGACAGACATCCTACTAGGGATGGATTTTTTTAACCGGAATCAATGGGAGATTTACCCAGCCGGAAAGTTAGTAAAGTGTCGAAATAGGACACACCATCTCCGCGAGGATGACAGACAACTTAATGCTAATAGACTTAGCTCAGTTCAGATTTCCGAAAGAAATAGGAAACCCCCTCTACTTGATAGCAGATCAAGTCGGCCGGTTGCATCCAGAGGGACAACCGCTCCAGAAATCAGACCCCAGGGTAATCAGTTCCAGTTGTTGAATCCAGTTGGATCAACCCAGGCAGTTTCCAGACAGTCAGTTTCCAGACAGTCAGTTTCCAGTCAGTCAGTTTCCAGTCAGTCAGTTTCCAGTCAGTCAGTTTCCAGTCAGCCAGTTTCCAGTCAGCCAGTTTCCAGTCAGTCAGTTTCCAGTCAGCCAGCTTCAGTTCAGCCAATAAGGCAAATTTTAGTCGCCGAACCAGAATCAGATTCACAATTTTTCATATGCCCTACCGAGCATATAACAGTAGCACCTTATGAGAAGATTTGTTTCCTAGCAAAAGTAGTTAACAGTCAAGGAAAATTATTAGAGTCAGAGCGTACTCTGATTACAGAGAAAAGTAATTTCAAAAGAGATGTTCTTATTGCCCAAGTCCTTAGTCAGAGTCAGAATTCAGCTATCCCTGTTGTTTGTTTAAACAAAGGAGAAAGATCTATAGAATTAACTTCAAATCAGAAAATAGGAACTGTTTCCACAGTAGAAATAGATTCAGATTTCCCCATCAGTACGATAAATCGTGTTTCCAGTTCCTTAGAATTAAAGCCTTCAATATTAAAAGAAGAATATAAGAAATGTCTGAAGCACTCCCTTCAGGAGTCACCAGCTTTACAGGATCCCAAACTAATGGAATCACTTCTCGATTTCCTGATAAGAAATAAAGATGTGATTGCCCTAACCGGAGATCCTCTGGGCCGAACTAATTTGGTCCCTTTTGAAATCAAGTTGGAACCCAATTCCAAACCCATTTTCATTCCTCCCTATCGGGTTCCACATTCTCAGTTAGTCACTATTGAGGACACATCAAGGACATGTTGGAGCAGGATGTCATTCAGCCTTCAGCTAGTCCCTGGTCCGCTCCTATGATTCTCGTCTCCAAAAAGGACGGAACATCTCGCCCTTGTATAGATTTTAGACGCCTGAATAACATTACCATCCCAGACCGTTTCCCGATTCCAAACATGCAGGAAACAATTCTGAACGTAGGGAAAGCGAATTTTTTTTCATCCCTCGATTTAGCATCAGGTTATTGGCAAATGGAGGTCAGTCCCGAATCTCGGGCAGTGACTGCTTTCTCCACTAACCGAGGCCATTACGAATTCCAGGTTTTACCTTTCGGAGTCCGAAATGGGCCTGCTAATTTCTCTAGGTTGATGAATATAGTCCTTTCCGACCTATTAGGTGTCGAAGCTCTCGTGTATCTTGACGATATTATCGTCTATAGTTCGGACATAAAAACACACTTTCAACGCCTTCATAATGTGCTATCACATTTGAGAAAAGCACACCTTAAACTGAAGCTTGCAAAGTGCAATTTTTTACAAGAATCCCTGGTATACCTAGGATTCCTACTCTCGTCCACAGGAATTAAACCTGATCCAGCCAAACTCGAAGCCCTGGAAAGGTACCCTGTACCCAAGACCATCGACGACGCCCGTGCATTTATTGGTTTTGTCGGATTCTATCGGAACTTTATCCCCAATTTTCGAATATTGCTAAACCATTACTAATTTGTTCCAGAAAAATTCGAAATTTAACTGGGAATCCGATCACCAACATGCCTTTGAAACTTTAATTAATAAACTAACCTGTCATCCCATTTTACAATATCCTGATTACACAAGACCCTTCATCATAGCCACAGATGCTTCCTCCTATGGACTAGGAGCCGTCCTGTTACAGGACGTAGACGGTGTGGAATTACCCATTGCTTATGCCAGTCAACTTCTCTCTGCACCTCAACGGAATTATTCCACTACGGACCGAGAGGCCCTAGCGGTATATTGGGCTTTGAAAAAATTCCGAAATATCGTCTATGGCTACGATGTAACCATCAAGACTGATCATAAGCCACTCACGTACCTCTTCAAGGACAAGCTACTTGAAGGACGATTGAGTAGATGGGCTCTGTTGATTCAGGATTTTGCAGCGAAAATCGTATACAAACCGGGAAAACTGCAAGTTATTCCAGACGGATTGTCGAGACTCAAGCCCGACGCCCGAGTGAATAAAATAGGACTTCTTCCTGTGTTCGACTACGAGTGTCTGCAATACTCCCAACAACAGGACAACACACCCAAACCTTCGGGCGCGCCTGGAACAAAAGGAACCATCGAAGGTAAAAGAACAGTACAACCTCAAAGATGGGCTCGTACATTTCAGGAACGAAGATGGAAACGACCTCGTGGAGATACCAAAGGATCTCGTTGATATAGCCATTGGACTTTGTCACGACTCACCTTTTTATGGACACATGGGGCCGGATCGCACCATCAAAAGTCTTTTGGAGCGATACCATTTTCCCGAGATGAACAGAACGGTACATGAATACATCGCCGAATGTCCGTCGTGTTTAAAGCATAAGGGCAACGTACCATCCACCGCTCCAATGCATAAATATCCAGTATGCCAGAGGCCCTGGCAAAGAACTGGAATGGATATACTGGGACCATTTCCCAAAACATCAAAGGGAAATCAGTACATCATTGTGTTTACGGACCACTTCTCGCGTTACAGCGAAGTAGCCGCCATTCCAGATCAGACCTCGGAAACTGTGGCAAGAGCCCTAGTGGAACGCGTCATCCAAAACCATACCACTCCTTCCATCCTAATCTCGGATAACGCCCGTAGTTTCACTTCCAAACTGTTCGAGTCACTTTGTAACATGTGTAGAATTAAAAATACACACATTGTGGCATACCACCCGCAGGCAAACGGCTTAGTGGAAAGACACAATCGAAAGATCTTGGAAGCCCTGCGCCACGTTGTCGATGCATCCTCCCGTACATGGGATGATTCCCTTCCCATGGTACAAACAGCCATCAACAATGGCTATAATGTGTCCATCGGGGACACCCCTCATTTCGTTCTATATCACTACGACAAGCGTCTACCTTTTGATTTGCCCGACCAAACCGACCCGGCAGTCCTAACATCTTCCGAAATGGCAGAAGCAAATCAGCAACTAGCTGAACGATCTTTCAAGATTTTTGACATAATCCGCTATGCCCTCGACCAACGAAACCAACAGATGGAGCAAGAACAACATAGGCGTCATCCCCGTCAACGGACTATAATCGTTGGTATGCGATGTTATCTGAAGAGCGTGAAACCGCCAGGGGCTCATCGAAAATTATACCCGAAATGGGATGGCCCATATAGGATTATGAAAGACCTCGGAAAAAATCGTTATGAAATCCTCGACCTCCGGGATCATTCCAAACTAAAGATCATTCACGCTGACAATTTGAAGATAGCTTCCGAGCAACACCTTCCCAAAAAACAGCTGCCAGGCGTTCGAGCCGCCTATCCTTCAAAAGGTCAAGATATTAACAAATCGGGCAGGGATCAAAAAACTGAAGTAGTCACCGCGGGAACCGCTACCCATGACGAAGATTGGTACCTCGTAATACCACCATTACTCGAGGCAATCTCTGAACAAGAGGAGGCCCCAGAGCCAAGCGTCCCATCGGACCCAGACCCTGGAGAAACCCCTTCGAGAGAATCACTCAGTGGAACTCCACCATCTCCTCCAACTCCACCATCTCCTCTGTCACCACCCTCGCCGATTGATGATCGACGCACGGACCCGACATACCGCCCGCAAATGCATCACCCACGTGAACTAGAACCTTCACATAAGAAACGAACCCGCTCAGAATCCGAGCTCAACGGTCGACCCCCATTGCCACCAAAACGAGGCCGACCCCTTCGCCCACCAACACAAGTATCCACACAAGTATCCACACAACTACCCCCAGCTCCGTATAACTTAAGGCGTAGAAATGAATAAAATTGTCCCCCTTATAATTTTCCAAATTATTTACTCTTGTAGACCTAGCATTAAAATTTCTACCGGAGTTGTTATAGAAAAACTTGCAGAAGGTAAATTTTTGAAAGGGCATGCAGACCTTTATATAAATTTGCAACCCCCTGCTAGAATTAAAATCAATCTCCTTCAGATACAAACCCAATTAGAAACGTTTGAAAGTAAAGTCCAAAATTCTTTCCAAGGAAAAGATCAGATAGTCGCGTTCTGTTAGAAAATACCCTCGAAAATATTCAAACTACAGCACGCGCCCTATCAGAAATATTAGCCTTACCATGGATACAAACTGAAACCAAAAATTCCGAAAACTTTAACCAAAGAAGTAAAAGGGGACTGATAGATATAGGAGGGAAACTGTTCAAAGGTTTATTCGGATTAGCAACCGAAGAAGATATTAAAAGAGTTGAACTTAAATTGAATCTCTTCGCTCGGAATCGACAATATAATGGACACATGTTAGAACAAACTATTAGGTCATTACACGAAAACAATCGCTTCCTTCACTCCCTTTCGGACAGATTCACATACCTTGAATCCATGTTAGCTCAATACAAAGAACACAAACGATATCTAGAATTAATAGAAATAATGAACATACAAGTAACCCTAATCGATAAATACTTACAACGAATAACTACGATTCATTCCAAGGTTTTGCGTGCAACCCAGCTAGCCCATGGAAAAATCACTCTTTCCACCCTAATACCATGGGAAATACTCCAGTCCTTGATTCACACCGCCCAGTCACAATTAAAATTATCACCCATATTCCCACTCAACCACACTAATTACCCTCAATTTCTAGAATACACCTGGACTGTACATGGACCACGCCCCTACACATACCTCATAATTATACCATTTTTCGATTTCCTCACTTATGACGTATATAGATTTCACCCTTTCCCAACACCCTACCAAAATAACTCTAATGTCTATCGATTGTATTTACCCACCGTACCACCTTACCTTTTCCTCACCAAAGATCTATCAGCTTATTCTATGATGTCAGATAGCGACGTCCGGCATTGCCGATTCCCGCAACCAAATAAACAACTCATCTGCCCTCCACTCAAACCAGTTATTCTTCCCACTACTAGGTCTTGCTTTGTCGATTTAATTCGTGACCGGCATGCCCCCGTATGTTCATTTAAAAAATTTCATTCCCCTAAAACCATCCAACTACGAATTGGACCAGACATCTGGGTTTCCTTCGCGAACAGGACTGCCGCTACCCTCGAGTGTCCATCAAATTATTCCCTCATTACAATCCCTATGATTATTCGGCTACCAATTGGTTGCTCCTTGCGTTCAAAAGCCCTCCAAATATACAACCCGTATAAGGTTACCCTTAATAACTCATACCCATTTCCGTCGCAAATTAAATTTAAACCCGTCATAGAGATCTTAAATCTCTCCATAAAACCTGTAACCATCCTACCCGAACTGCATGCCCCTGAATGGAATGATCAATTGAGCCGGTTTAAAATTTCGGATGATAACCAAAACAACCTCTTACAAATACTACAACCGGTAACCATTTTCTCAACATCTGCCGTTAGTATCATTATTGTGTGTGCTATTATCCTCGGTGTATTTGTGATGAAAAGATCATTCTGGGAACAAAGAAAACCCAGTGACACGGAACATGAAACTATTTATGCACGACCAAGAGTGCGTACCCAGACCACGTGAACTAGACTTAAACCACCCGACTTATGTTGTATATATAAATCTGTATTATAAAACCAATAGTTATCATCTAGTTAGCCTTAGTTAGGATGTTACGTTATTATATTAATATCATTCTAGAGGGAAGAGCCCTGTAAAAATGAACCATAAATAATTCCCATATTCCTATATTATCTTATCCTTCATGTAATTCTTGTATTCATTTATATAGTCTCTGTATCCATTGTAAGAAAAAGTATCCATTTTAAAAATTCATGTGTTATATGGTTCATGTATAATCTTATATATTTAACTTTATATAATGCCTATACTCTATGTATGTACGTGTGTGTATTCATTTTTACATAAGGACCAAAATCGCCCAACGCGAGTTTGGATAAAATATTTGATTCACTTTCTACTTTGCTAAATAATTGGTGACCTGTTGTTTTTTAAAATCTCATAATCATTTTTTAGATTTCGCTTAATAAGGAATCCTGTTAAGCTTTGCAATGTTCACATTTTGTATACACTCTCTTTCGTTATAAACAATGAGATCATGTCTTGCCTAAGCATTAAAATTGTACATCTTAAACCTTAAAATTTCACTCATATGCATATTTTAGTGTAAAGATGCATAGTCCGATTTCCACTTTTAGTTAACTTGGCAGATCATGATAACATCAGATCTGAAAAGTCGCGGTTTAAGATAAAAATATGGTTTCGTCTTCAAATATTTTGTTTACTCGTTCAAGCCTTACCACAGCTAAAAAATTTACTTATTTTCAAATATTGTGCAAAAATAATACAGCCTTCTTAGCATTTAATAATAATAATGTTAGCAGTTTTTGGGTATATAAACCCATTCAAATTCATCCATTGTCATTCAGAAGCTAATTCAGAGGCTGAGCACTACCTGTATTTTTTAGCAGTAAATTACAGTGAAGAAACTTTTTATTGTCCCCTTCGAGCCTTGCTCTCTTCAGAAAAACTTAGAAAACTTTCCGGATACGCTATAAGAAGAATCCGGAACCTTCAGCATTTAGATTGCAAATCTACCAGAGTCCTCCGAGCCACTATAGAAGAACTCGGAGAGTAACATAGAAGAAAAACCACTTCAAGGCACCTATCCGTTGCTTGCCTCCTAAACCAGAACCCCCGTCAATCCGAACCACCCCAGGGCCATAGACGGAGGGGTTAACATAATATATATATATATATATATATATATACTCTTGTTTTTTTGATTTATTGTTCATGACCTGATAATAAAGATTCTACTAAAAAATATGTGATTGTTGCGATATCAAATAAAATCGTCCGAATTAAGAAATGCATAAAAAGCTTTGCCTCAAACAACAGTAAATAATCAGAAATTTTGTTGTATATTTTTTTTTTTTTTTTTTCTGATTTTTCAATTTCACAATTAAAATATTCTACAATAATAATAATAGTGATGATAATAATAATAATAATAACGAAATGCATATTTGATTTATAGTTTATAAACAGTTTTAAGTATATATAGGGTGAACCAAATGTAGGTGGACAGTAAATGATAACGTTTATTTTGAGAATTCATATTTAATTTTTTTGTATACTATAATACAAAATAAAATTTAAATAAATTTAGTTATAATATTTAATATAATATAACACAAACACCATAGTTATAATGAACATCATAGTTATAATATAATATATCACAAACCGTATTCAACCTACTGTCCACCTACTTTTGGTTCACCGAGTAGAAAGGTCAGTGAAATGTCATGTGCAACGTTTGATATATCTAAAAATGTTTTAGATTCTCTCTCTCCCTCTCTCATTCTCAGAAAAAAAAAGTTGTTGGGCGTCTATGTAACTGTTTTTTGCCTCCAGCAAAATTTCGGTAACGAAAGCGTATAAAAATGGCGTAATTGCGACGAATATCTTAAAAATGTGTAATTTTTTACTCATAAAATTATAATGTTTAAATTACATTACATGTATGACATGTATAAAAAATTAATTAAATGTATTGAAATATAAGAAAATACTAACAAATAATTGTGAATTAAGAATTAAGAACAGTATTTTTATGTTAATAAAATCACGGAAAAATGTAACATTGTTAATTAAACTTTTTAACAGTTTTTTTTTTTATGCCCGAAGGAAGGCCAAGGACGAGCGCCAGCAAAAACTCTTCCCTCCAAACTTCAGAAGAAGGAGAGAGCCGAAATGTAAGGTCTCCGAGGCTCTTAAAATCATAGAATACAAAAAGAATACAAAGGCGCTAAACAGCAGCAGACCATCTGGTCCCTACGAGGCTCTTAAAATCAAAGGAATACAAAGGCGCCAAACAGCAAAAGACCGGCTGGTCCCTACGAGGCTCTCTTTTCAAGAAAGAAAGTTAAAAGATGGAAGAAGATTTAAAGACAAATGAGAGTTTAAAGCAAAGCAAAGAAGAGAGGTTGAAAGGAAGTGAAAGAAACTTAAAGATAAAGTGAAAATTTTCAAGTAAAGAGGAAGGAATCCATGTGAAAATTCTACAATACTTTTATACTAACGATGCCTTTGTTTTTCTTTTATGTAGTGTGTGAGATGTATATATATATATATTATATATATATGTGTGTGTGTGGGTGTGTGTGGGTGTGTGTGTGGGTGTGTGTAGTGAGGAATAGAGGGAGAAGTGTGTGTTTGAGAACATGCTCGACTGCTGACAGGATAGAAGATAAGACACGGAAAAAGATTAACTAAAGAGGAAAGAGACTGGGAAAAAGGAAGTTCCCGCATTCCCTGTCTTCGGCTTAACATCGAGAGAGAGAGAGAGAGAGAGAGAGGAGAGAGAGAGAGAGAGAGATATTAAACATTAACTTCTTATCAGGAAATAGATAACAAATGACTGAATTTATTAAGTTAATGAAAATTACATGGTGTTAATAAAGTCACGCAAGTGAATATGGTGAAGTCATTATCATATTCACTTTCGTAACTTTATGAACACCCTGTAGAATAATGTGTAAAAGTACAAATTTACTTTAACAAAGGGAAATGAACAATCATACAGTATACAGATAATTCAGAGGAAATTATATTAGTTTGAGCTGATAAAAGTCTAAAATTTGGACACGATTAACAAAGAGAAATAAAAGATAAAAAATAATTATAAATTAAAATATAAAAAATAAATAAGATACTGAACACTAATCTTTGAGCCTTAAATTAGTAAAAGTTAGCTGGCCCTCATGGGAGTTGAACCCACGACCTCATATCATAAGCTAAGAGGCCGGCGGGAAGGGTTTTAAATATATATATATATTATGAAACACAGACCGTGCATGGAACAAGGAACTCTTCTGGGAAAATTAAATCCACTATAGTCCGAATAAGTAATGGTAAATGACAAATACCATAGTTTTTTCCCTTTTCATGATTTTACCCGACGTGGGCAACGGGTCTCTCGCAAAGAGATCCCATAAATATAGCTTCCCTCACCAGCTATCTGCAAAGCAGACAGGATCCAGCTTTGGGACGTGGATCTAGGGTTTAAAGCAAGCCTAGATCCCTACACTCAGAACCTCTATATAAGTAAAAGACTCGTTGCATTCACGTCGTGTTGAATAAATCAAAGAAAAAGGGGGTAACTATTGTATTTTTAGCCAAAAAAACCAAAACTTAAACCTCAACCGGGACATTGAGCGTCCACTTTTCAAGGCACGAAACACGTCCGTTTAGTATACACAAACTCAGAATGGTTCCCTGAGAACATTATATGTTAAACACAGACCGTGCATGGAACAAGGAACTCTTCTGGAAAATTAAATCCACTATAGTCCGAATAAGTAATGGTAAATGACAAATACCATAGTTTTTTCCCTTTTTCATGATTTTAGCCCGACGTGGGCAACGGGTCTCTCGCAAAGAGATCCCATAAATATAGCTTCCCTCACCAGCTATCTGCAAAGCAGACAGGATCCAGCTTTGGGACGTGGATCTAGGGTTTAAAGCAAGCCTAGATCCCTACACTCAGAACCTCTATATAAGAAAGACTCGTTGCATTCACGTCGTGTTGAATAAATCAAAGAAAAAGGGGGTAACTATTGTATTTTTAGCCAAAAAAAACCAAAACTTAAACCTCAACCGGGACATTGAGCGTCCACTTTTCAAGGCACGAAACACGTCCGTTTAGTATACACAAACTCAGAATGGTTCCCTGAGAACATTATATGTTAAACACAGACCGTGCATGGAACAAGGAACTCTTCTGGGAAAATTAAATCCACTATAGTCCGAAAAGTAATGGTAAATGACAAATACCATAGTTTTTTTCCCTTTTTCATGATTTTAGCCCGACGTGGGCAACGGGTCTCTCGCAAAGAGATCCCATAAATATAGCTTCCCTCACCAGCTATCTGCCAAAGCAGACAGGATCCAGCTTTGGGACGTGGATCTAGGGTTTAAAGCAAGCCTAGATCCCTACACTCAGAACCTCTATATAAGTAAAAGACTCGTTGCATTCACGTCGTGTTGAATAAATCAAAGAAAAAGGGGGTAACTATTGTATTTTTAGCCAAAAAAACCAAAACTTAAACCTCAACCGGGACATTGAGCGTCCACTTTTCAAGGCACGAAACACGTCCGTTTAGTATACACAAACTCAGAATGGTTCCCTGAGAACATTATATGTTAAACACAGACCGTGCATGGAACAAGGAACTCTTCTGGGAAAATTAAATCCACTATAGTCCGAATAAGTAATGGTAAATGACAAATACCATAGTTTTTTCCCTTTTTTCATGATTTTAGCCCGACGTGGGCAACGGGTCTCTCGCAAAGAGATCCCATAAATATAGCTTCCCTCACCAGCTATCTGCAAAGCAGACAGGATCCAGCTTTGGGACGTGGATCTAGGGTTTAAAGCAAGCCTAGATCCCTACACTCAGAACCTCTATATAAGTAAAAGACTCGTTGCATTCACGTCGTGTTGAATAAATCAAGAAAAAGGGGGTAACTATTGTATTTTTAGCGAGAGACCCGTTGCCCACGTCGGGCTAAAATCATGAAAAAGGGAAAAAAACTATGGTATTTGTCATTTACCATTACTTATTCGGACTATAGTGGATTTAATTTTCCCAGAAGAGTTCCTTGTTCCATGCACGGTCTGTGTTAACATATAATGTTCTCAGGGAACCATTCTGAGTTTGTGATACTAAACGGACTGTTTCGTGCCTTGAAAAGTGGACGCTCAATGTCCGGTTGAGGTTTAAGTTTTGGTTTTTTTGGCTAAAAATACAATAGTTACCCCCTTTTTCTTTGATTTATTCAACACGACGTGAATGCAACGAGTCTTTTACTTATATAGAGGTTCTGAGTGTAGGGATCTAGGCTTGCTTTAAACCCTAGATCCACGTCCCAAAGCTGGATCCTGTCTGCTTTGCAGATAGCTGGTGAGGGAAGCTATATTTATGGGATCTCTTTGCGAGAGACCCGTTGCCCACGTCGGGCTAAAATCATGAAAAAGGGAAAAAAACTATGGTATTTGTCATTTACCATTACTTATTCGGACTATAGTGGATTTAATTTTCCCAGAAGAGTTCCTTGTTCCATGCACGGTCTGTGTTTAACATATAATGTTCTCAGGGAACCATTCTGAGTTTGTGTATACTAAACGGACGTGTTTCGTGCCTTGAAAAGTGGACGCTCAATGTCCCGGTTGAGGTTTAAGTTTTGGTTTTTTTTGGCTAAAAATACAAATAGTTACCCCCTTTTTCTTTGATTTATTCAACACGACGTGAATGCAACGAGTCTTTTACTTATATAGAGGTTCTGAGTGTAGGGATCTAGGCTTGCTTTAAACCCTAGATCCACGTCCCAAAGCTGGATCCTGTCTGCTTTGCAGATAGCTGGTGAGGGAAGCTATATTTATGGGATCTCTTTGCGAGAGACCCGTTGCCCACGTCGGGCTAAAATCATGAAAAGGGAAAAAAACTATGGTATTTGTCATTTACCATTACTTATTCGGACTATAGTGGATTTAATTTTCCCAGAAGAGTTCCTTGTTCCATGCACGGTCTGTGTTTAACATATAATGTTCTCAGGGAACCATTCTGAGTTTGTGTATATATATATATATATAATATATATATATATATATACTGTGTGTGTGTGTGTGTATATATATATATATATATATATATATATATATATTATATATATATATATGGGTGTAGGGATGAAAAGATGGACAGCATTAAAAGCAATTTTTTTATCATACGTTTCTGACAATTTAGGATTCATAATTATTTGTTTAAATGTAATTTTACAATTTAAAAAAAAATTAATTACAGTCATCAATTTGAATCGTTGAATAATTTGTTTTAATTAAATTTTATTACTAAGTAAACCAAATAATAATAATGCTCATGAAAATAAAGATGATAATTAGCTTTACAAGCGAAGCTGAAGACACTCATTTATGGGCATCAATTTTGGGTTAATTATAGTTAAAATGGTTCCTGCAGAAACCTTAATTTACTTTAAAACAGATCCTTCAGACTGTTGCATAAGTTATCTTTAAGATGTTCAGCCTCTCAAATGTTCGCTAACCTCGACGTTTCGAGCTTCCATGAGGTAACAAGACTTATTCAATATAGTCTAATTAGAAGTATTCAAAACTCAGACAATCCATTTGTCCAAGCTATTCATCAGTCCTGTTTTATGTCTTCTACTGTAGACTGTGGATCTCATGGTATGAAAGTGTTTGTCTACAGTTCCACTTAACTCCTACTTTGTCTCTTCCATTACATGTACTTTTATTTTTTCTATTTTCTAGTACTAGTTTTGGATAGTTGTTATTATTATTTTTATTATTACTAATATCATTACGTGTATTATTGTTATTTCTTCATTAACGTTGTTGTTTTTTTTTTTTCAAATTTATTGTTTAATTATTGTTATCGTTTATTACCTTGATGAATACGTACCCTTTTTAAGGGATTTTGTCTCCTACCAATAAACGTTATCATTATCATCGTCATCAATAATATAATAATAATAATAATATATAATATAATAATAATTTTATATTTATTATTATTATTATATTATTATTATTGTTATTATTATTGCTATTATTATTATGTCTGGACATAATGGGCACGTAATAACTCACCCTAAGACAGCATGTAGCTAATAATGGGCTGCGGACTATATCTAGTGCTTTATGATGATTGTAGATGCTATAAAATTTTGCTCTACTGTTCTTGCCTCCTTTTGTTGCAGTCAAAATTATACAAAATTAAAATGCCCAGCACGATAAATTTTGGCCTTATTTCTTACTGATTGTGTTCCAGTGTTTTTGCCGATGTTATTGGTCCACAATAGTGGTACGATTATTCAGTTTACCTTGAGAGTATCGAAGTAATCTTCCTTAGTGTTTTAGAAGTTGATAAGCAAACGTTTTTTCGTATGGGTGTTTTGACCTTTTGTGTTTAGAATTCACCGGATATATGACCGAGATTTTTCATTTGAATCTTGAAGAAAAATAACCTTGTTGCCTTTATTGGAGAGTTAAAAGTCATAATAGCTAACTATTTTTTATCAGTTTCTATCTCTTTATTAAAAGGTATTTGAAAAAAATGGATTTTCCCACTTCTGCAATTATCTTCATTCTGATTGGTTAAATATCAAATCGTCACTTTCTATTTCCAAAATGCAAAATCATTGAATAATGTTGCTAATTTTTTTTAATTTTTATGTCATTAGTAGTTCCATAACTATTTTTTCTACATTACCTAGTTTTTACTGAGACTCAACAGGTATTTGATACAGCTTCTACATATTTCTTTGGTACCAGGGGGTTTGTTCACTCTTAATGTAACTAAAAGATTTCCAAATGGTTATCAGCAGGTTGTATGAGAACTAAAGAAATTATACATTATCCTACTGTGTAATTAAAGTGGGTATTCCCCAGGGTTCTTCTCTTGGTTCATTGTTTCTTCTCATATACAGGGCGTTCGGAAAGTCACTGTGTACTTATATAATTAATGTTTTTTTATATTTCAAAAGAAGAACTGACAAAGGTGTTTCAAAATAAAATAAGACGGGTCCAGGCCTGTATTGCTGTTAAAGGACATCACTTTCAACACCTTTTATAAGTTCTGATAGTCCCATCCATAACCTCTATCATATAAGCAATGTTATACTATTGTATGCAATTAAATAAATATAAGTGCACGGTGACTTTCCGAACGCCCTGTATAAACGATTTACATCATGTTGCTTTATTTTACGCTGACTATATCGTGTTGTGTGAAACTCAGCTGGATAGTGTTGCTACAGATTAAACCACTAATTAAATATGTCTGTGCAGATGGAGTACTGCCAAAATGTTAATGATTACCTCTACAAGACTAACCCTTCAATATTTACACACCATTCACATAATACAATGAGGGCTGGAAATGTCTTAATGAAGACGTAATGAATACATATAGGTATTTGGGCATGACTTCCAATCGCCAGTAATCGATCCAATATTTGTGTTTCTTAATAAGGTGGTATATTTTTTGCGTATTATTAAGTGCAGTTCTGCCTTTTGAATGTTCACCGTCTCTAATTCGCTTTCGTTTTAAATATTCATTCTATGGCATTGGAGAGAGAGAGAGAGAGAGAGAGAGAGAGAGAGAGAGAGAGGAGAGATTGAGGTCGTTTATCAGTAATTTTGATACGCATAAGTGCACTCAATCAGATAATTAGGCAATTAGGAGACCAATCTAACCCCTCAAGAAACCAATAGGTTTTATATATATAAACAATGATAAACCTTGATTTTGCTACCGCCCAAATTGTTCATTTTGACGAAGGTCAAGCTTGTTGCACACCTTACTCCTTAGCACTACAGCTTAATGTAGAAGGCGAACCACGATCCACCACGGCTAGTCAGAAAGTACAAAATTCTCACCCGGACTCGATCTCACGACCTTCTGATCAGCAGCCCAACGTCTTACTCACTAGTCTACCCACAGTACCCACTTATCTACCAACCAATTTTTTTGTATGAAAGGATGAACACCTGGGGTCAGTGGATTTGTAGTCAGCGATGCTAACCACTACACCACTGTAAATGTAAATCAATAAATAAATAAATAAAAAATATATATAATATATTTATATATATATATATACACACACACGTATATATATATATATATATATATATATATATATATATATATATATACACGCAAAATAACAGTTCAGTAGGGAAAACCCAAAAATTATTATGAATCCAGAAAATTACTAATCTGTATTTTCTTTCTTAAGAATCTGTTTACATATTAAATATTTCCCCCATTTATGAATTGAGTCTATGAAAAAGCTTAAGCGCAAGACAGGAGTACCTGAAGAGAAGACCACCAACTCCTGATAAATAAAGTCCTGGTGTGAAGACAGATAATTCAGAAGAGCAACATCAGAGAAAGACTCAAATATCAGTAAAAAAAAAACTACACAAAAAAAAAAAAAAGACATATTTTACATTTTTTTTTATGTTGAATAATGGTGTCAGAAGTGCCCAGCTACGTTTTATTCATTTGGTATTCCACCATCGTTTCACCTGTAAAATTTTTGAGGTGAAAGGGTTGTTACGTTGATATGTTAGAAGATTGAAACGAAAAATTCAACCAAAAAAGATTTTGCATTCGCCGAGAGAAGATTTGCCGAAGAGACACAATTTCTGAAGAGAAAGCCATAGGAACAACAAAAGATAAAAAAGATGACAAGATGACAAACAAATGGGAAAAGAAGACTACAATCGGAGAATCACGAGACTACTGATAAAGGGGACTACTAGTGGACGACTATAACACTTCACGACTACAGTAGAATGGTACAGAAACAACGACTACACGACTACAGAGGGAAATCAACTACAGTAATTAAAATATAAAGTGAGCAGAAATTCGCATAACAAAAATGTGTTTGAGTCCGCGTACTTACTTGCATGCGTGAAAGAAACATTCCCGAGATAGATAAAAATAAAATAAATTTATATCAGATTAAATAAAATGAAATCACATATTATATAAAATTTTTTTATCATAATAAAGAAAGAAAATATTAACATTATTGATTTCAGTCGATAGCTCTTGTCATTGATTTCTGTGAGACTTGCATTTAAAATTGGTGTAAAAATTTCTTTCTTGTTGAGTTTAGGTACTAAGTCGTTGAATTTTACTACAAAAATGGCACGCGAGAAATTTTTTAGGTTTTGGAATAAAATTGAATAATTAATAATGAATAATTCGTCTATACGAATTATTCAGAACGAGAAAAATATTTGGATTTTGTCCCAAAATCTTATAAGACTAATAATGCATTTTTGGAGTGTGTTGAGAACGAAGAAAATAAAATAGTTAAAGAAATTAATGATTAACCTTTGGTTAGCTTCCGCCGAATTGTTCATTCTGACGAAGGTCAAGCTTTTCACTCCACCTTAGACCTACAGTTTAACGTGGAATCCGAACCACGCCCCATCAGCAGCCCAGCGTCTTAAACCACTAGGCCACCTAGGGTACCCTTTATCTACCAACCACTTTCTTATTGTTGGAAGGATGAACAGCGGGTTTTGCTGCGCGCCGGCTGCTGTCGGGTCTCGAACCCGGGGCCGATAGATTCGTAGTCAGCGACGCTAATCACTACACCACCGAGGCGAATTATTTAGAAATTCCTTTACTTTTCTCTGAATTGATTGTTGTTAGTGACAAGGGAGAACGCTCAACGATGCATATCCATTCAGAAGAAGGTAGATGAGAACGAATATGATAAATTATGTTATGCTTGAAATTTATGATTCCGTAGTGTAGTATGTGTGCACTGAAAACATAGAAAATGAAATGATTTATGAATTTTATGTTAATTCTGATGTGAAAATTTACGATTCTGTGATGCATGTATGTACGAAGGATGTAAACAATGCAGACGACACATATAAAGAACATAAAAACAAAGGTGTTCTGAGACAAATTATCAGGATGCATGATTCAGTTTCTTACAAAAAGTGCAACCCGTCTAATGTGTGTAATAATATAGAGGTGTGACATATACTGAAAATGGATTTGAAAATGTTTTTTTTTTATGTAAGAAATACTTAATCTTCGATGATGATTATGCCGTGAGTAAGTCGGAAAGAAAGATTAATAATGATGTTACACTGATGAACGTTGATGAGCATTGCAATGAAAGCGTTAGTAGAAACTGTCTGAATTTTATTGTGTGTGATAAAAATATGAAAACAAATAATGATTTTAGTAACGTAATTTACGTGTGGCAGTGCGGCTTCATAAGGATTATCAAGCGTCTGATAAAGAGGAAATTTCGTGTTACAGTGGGACAGTAAACGATATAACTAACATATGTTTAGAAGAAATACAAACGGAAAGATTTGACGAGGTTAGTCAAGCTGAAAATGAAAAACTGGAAAAAGGTTATAAGAAATTCCTTTGGAGAAGGAAATCAAGATGACGGCTCTTATAAATAGAATTAATAATTTAAACTTGGCAGGAATTTACAAGTTTGAAAATTTTGGAAACGCTGAAGATTTAGACCCCATGAATGAGGTTATATATTTTTCTGTACATAAAATGTGTGAAATCAAGTACTGTATATCATAAGTTTTGAGTCTTGTATAACCGAAAGTAAAATATTCACTGTACAATAACAAATAAATGTGTGATTTATCTTTTATATTGTATTGATCCGGAAGTGTACCAGAGTTTGGTCCATAGTGTAAAAGAAGAGGTGGAAGTAAGAACTCTCTTGAATAAAGGAAGTATTTCGGGTAATTATTATTTAAATAAAACTTAATGTACATAGCAAACCCTTAGAGTTATTTAAATCCTTTTATTAAACCTTTAAGAAAGGTGGTTTATCATTTGGGTAAACTAGTTGCGATCGGATACGATTCCTTAGCCCCGAAGAGAGGACCGCCAACTCCTGATAACATAAATTCCCGGTGTGAAAACAAATAATTCAGAAGAACCACACCAGAGAAAGAACCAAAGCATATCAATAAAAATTACCACACAGGAAAAAGACACATTTTTCCATAGTTCATATTTTGAATAATATATATGTTACTTTATACTGTAGATATTTTTATTTTATAAATAAATATTAAATGACTTGGTCCAGTAATGAAGTCCTCCACAAAGCTGGTTCACTTCCCCCGAAGCAAGAACTTCACCATATTATATTTAATAATTCAGATATTAATTTAAATTTAATATTTTTTATGATAAAAAAAAATAATCGTACATAATATTTCGAACACTTTCTCATCAAGTGTTCAAGAGGACGACCTTGGCAAGTTACTCAAATGCCGAATCAAACCACACAAAAATTTGTGTACAATTATTATAGATTTATAAAAATTAGAGCAAAAAAACATAACCTTACAACCTTAGAAAGGTTTCGCGCGATGATTTCTTATTTCGCGAAGGTCAAGCTTGTCGCCGCTCCTCTCGAGTTGGCCTGGTAAAGTAGTGAGTTGGTTTCTTGGTACTCTCCATCTCACATAGCCAGGTACGCCCGCCTCATCAGGGATTGTTCTGAGTCAGGCGTCTAATCTTCTTTTGAAGATGTCCACTGCAACACCACTCGTGTTTCTTAGGTCTTTGGGCAACTGATTAAACAGTTTTGGTCCTCTCACAATAAAACTATTGTTATTATAATACACATTCACATTCTACACTACACATTCTTCCTTTCTACTTTTCTTATATACAGGGTGTACATAAAGTCAGGATCTATTTTTGTGAAGCACTTGGAAATTATATGGAATTCAATCATAAAATGATAAAGTGGTAACATTTATTAAATAATTAAGAGTAGGATTCGACGTGACGCCATCAGTATCCCTGCACAGCTCAAATCGTTCCGCAGCATTTCTAAACACATTCTGGAGCATTTGCGGGGTTATGTTATCTGCAGCAGTTCGTATACGTGTACGTAAGTTTCAAGACTCGTAATCTTCGTCTGATAGACGTGCGATTTGATAAAGCCCCATGCAAAGAAATCTAAAGGGGTTAAATCTGGTGATCTCGCTGGCCAAGGTCTGTTGCTTCCGCGTCCGATCCAGCAATTTGGAAAACGTCCACTTAGATAATCCTGAACAATTTTGGCATAGTGACAAGGAGCACCATCATGTTGATAGACGACGGTACTAACAATCCTATCCCCAATCAGCTGAGGTTCAAGGAATTGCTGCAACATGTCCAGATAAATAAGCCCCGTAACTGTAGCTTCAGCAAAGAGAAAAGGACCATAAACCTTAGATTTTGTTAAACCCATCCAGACATTAACTTTAGGTGAGTCTCTTTCCCAATTTTGGACGAAATCATTCGGTCTTTCATCTGCCCAAATTCGACAGTTATGGCGATTTACTTTTCCACACGTATGGAAAGTGGCTTCATCACTAAAGAGAATGTTGTCCATTAAATTATCACTCCAGATTTGTTCTATGAGATCAGCACACACAGCACTTCGTCGAGGGAAATCTTCCTCATGTAAATCATGTAAAACCTGCAAATGATAGCTTTTCTTCTGCAAATTAACTTTCAGAATTTTGTGCACAGATGACGTCGGGAGGCCGAGTCTGTGTGATGCAGCACGAACGGACGTACGTGGCTCCTCAGTGATAATTCCGCGTACTGCATTCACGGTAACATCTGACATACACGGTCGTCCTGATCTTGCTTCATCATTTACAGATCCCGTTCGTTTAAATTTGTTCACCAATTTTCGTATTGTCTTGTCTATTGGCCCCGGGTTATGAAATCTCCTTCTAAACTTCTCTCTGATGTCATTGTATTTCTTTCCCTCGATTCGCCAAATTACTATTGCCACACGCTCTTCTGTATTCATTCTAAGGGCTTCTGAAAAGAAAAATAGAAAAAAATAATTATTTCACAAAAATAGATCCTGACTTTATGTACACCCTGTACAATAAGCAAATAGTTAAAAAATAGCTTAAAAAAAATATCTGGAATAGTAAAAGAATAAAACAATAAAAGTAAAACCCATTAAAAAACTAAAATTTTTTTAACTAACTTATATTCGCCCAAAATAATTCAGTCCACGGTTCCGAAACAGAAGGTTTATATTAAGCTTCCTTTTTTAGACCAACTAACTTTTCAACTTAATAAAGATGTTCACTCTATTTTGGATAGACACTTCCCTCAATGCGACTTCATGATATCAATTCCAGTCCTCATTCTCTGCAATCTTTTTTCCGCCATAAAGATAACCTCCCCGTGCTTTTGAGATCCTTTGTTATTTATTTATATACATGTGCGACCTGCCAAAGTCGCTATGTAGGGCAGACTGCCCCGCAGTTAAAACTTAGGATTTCGAAGCATTTAGGTTTTTCTTATCGAACTTCTCGCCCTCTTTCCACTCCTGAATCCTCCGCTATCCGGCATCATTCAGAGACCCATGACCACCCGTGCCCCCAGGACTCCTTTACGATTCTTTTGTCTGCTTTTAATTCTCTTGATCTCAAAATTTTAGAATCCCTTTTTATCAAGAAGTTAAATCCAGAATTAAACGATAGCCTTTCCTTGATAAAATTACTCGCTTCCTGATCAACCAACTAACACCTTTTCAATACAACGCAGTAACTTAGGTTCTTTCTCCTTTCCTTTTTTCTCTCCAGTTGTTATTTACAACTCTTACCATTCAGGTTTGTCCTTTTTTGTTTTATTTTGAATGGGTTTTACTTTTATTGTTTTCATCTCTTACTATTCCAGATAATTTTTTAAAGCTATTTTTTAACTATTTGCTAATTGTATTAAACTTTTGGTTAGCTTCCGCCCGAATTGTTCATTCTGACGAGGTCAAGCTTTTCACTTCACCTTAGACCTACAGTTTAACGTGGAATCCGAACCACGCCCCATTAACCACTAGGCCACCTAGGGTACCCATTTATCTACCAACCACTTTCTTTTTATTGTGTGGAAGGATGAACAGCTGGGTTTTGCTGCGTGCCGGCTGCCGTCGGGTCTCGAACCCGGGGCCGATAGTTTCGTAGTCAGCGACGCTAACCACAACACTACCGAGGCGCTTCAGCTGCTTCAGTTTAATACCCTTTTGAATAAATGCCAGACTATTTCTTCGGTTGAGTCTACTGTATATTAGACATTGTGAAACTGTATTAGGTTTTATTTTGTATAGTGAATTTTCCGACATTTGTATTTACTTTAGTTATACTTTTGATTGTCTTTAGATGCTTTCATGTAGTCACTGAAGATGGCCCCTGAGTGGACCGAAACGTTTGGCCGATAAATGTTGAGAGTCGTATCTCTTGTCTTTATATTCCTATTGAGGATAAGGTTCCCGAAGAACACTTCTATCGTAACCATACATATATATATATATATATATATATATATATATACACAAATTCAGAATGGTTCCCTGAGACAATTATATGTTAAACACAGACCGTGCATGGAACAAGGAACTCTTCTGGAAAATTAAATCCACTATAGTCCGAATAAGTAATGGTAACTGACAAATACCATAGTTTTTCTTTTTCATGATTTTAGCCCGACGTGGCAACGGGTCTCTCGCAAAGAGATCCCATAAATATAGCTTCCCTCACCAGCTATCTGCAAAGCAGACAGGATCCAGCTTTGCAGATAGCTGGTGAGGGAAGCTATATTTATGGGATCTCTTTGCGAGAGACCCGTTGCCCACGTCGGGCTAAAATCATGAAAAAGAAAAACTATGGTATTTGTCAGTTACCATTACTTATTCGGACTATAGTGGATTTAATTTTCCCAGAAGAGTTCCTTGTTCCATGCACGGTCTGTGTTTAACATATATATATATATATATATACATTTCAACTGCAAACAACACACAGTATAATTAACGTAAAGAACGACGCTTATATAGACGAAAATTCCGCGCAAGATGAGGCGCGAGAACGAACAAATGAAAAAATGAGGTAACCACCCGGGAATCGAACCCGGGATCTTCCGATTGCCGGTCAGATATGATAACCACTAC
The DNA here is from genome assembly GCA_023014485.1 of Bathynomus jamesi. Lineage (NCBI taxonomy): Eukaryota > Metazoa > Arthropoda > Malacostraca > Isopoda > Cirolanidae > Bathynomus > Bathynomus jamesi. Next base: position 1,552,835 of record JAJOZX010000287.1, read on the forward strand.
ACCATGGGCCTCACTCGATCAGAAGTCGTAATTCTCCTACATACGCGCAGAAACCAATGCCCCAGGGGGCACCTCCCGCATGTCGCACATATGCCCCATCGGGCATTGGTTTCTGCGCGTATGTAGGAGAATTACGACTTCTGATCGAGTGAGGCCCATGATGTAGTGGTTATCATATCTGACCGGCAATCGGAAGATCCCGGGTTCGATTCCCGGGTGGTTACCTCATTTTTTCATTTGTTCGTTCTCCCTCCTGATCTTGCGCGGAATGTTCTTCTATATAAGCGTCGTTCTTTACGTTAATTATACTGTGTGTTGTTTGCAGTTGAAATGTATATATGTGCGACATGCGAAAGGTGCCCCCTTGGGGCATTGGTTTCTGCGCGTATGTATGAGAATTACGACTCTGATCGAGTGAGGCCCATGGTGTAGTGGTTATCATATCTGACCGGCAATCGGAAGATCCCGGGTTCGATTCCCGGGTGGTTACCTCATTTTTTCATTTGTTCGTTCTCCCTCCTGATCTTGCGCGGGTGGTTCTTCTATATAAGCGTCGTTCTTTACGTTAATTATACTGCGTGTTGTTTGCAGTTGAAATGTATATATGTGCGATATGCGAAAGGTGCCCCCTTGGGGCATTGGTTTCTGCGCGTATGTAGGAGAATTACGACTTCTGATCGAGTGAGGCCCATGGTGTAGTGGTTATCATATCTGACCGGCAATCGGAATATCCCGGGTTCGATTCCCGGGTGGTTACCTCATTTTTTCATTTGTTCGTTCTCCCTCCTCATCTTGAGCGGAATGTTCTATATAAGCGTCGTTCTTTACGTTATATATATATATATATATATATATATATATATATATATATAGAGAGAGAGAGAGAGAGAGAGAGAGGTCAATAGACACTTTTTTAAAAATTTATTCTTGATTTGATTATAAAAGTCAATAAATAATAAAAATTAATTTAAATAATATATTTAAAATCGTATTCCTTTCTCCTTTGCATTTACTCATTCAATAAAGTTGCTATTATTTATTGACTTTTTTAAAATGAAATTAAAAAATATTGGGAAAAATGGTGTCTATTGACTTCTGTCAACCTTGTAGATATATATATATATATATATATATATATTAGTGATGTAGCGGATGTCATTTTTTTCACATCCGCGGATGCGGATGCGGATGAGGATGTTTGATTTCAACATCCGCGGATGCGGATGCGGATGCGGATGTCTACATTTTCGTTATTTTTTAGGATATATTCGAGATTTGTTGTGTTTAACGTATATAATAAATTATTATATAGAGAGAGCTGTAGCTATAATGTAGTATAATTGATTAATTGTACAATAATTGCTGTACTTTTCTCTGAACATATAAAATAATATCAAGCATCTAACTAATATAGAAATCAATCAGTGAATTCGTCTGCAAATAAATTCGTTATATTTTGTTGAGTTTCAGCCACAATTAGAAACCATAATTGTGTTACCAGGATGCGGGACGTGAACCCAATTCAAATGCACCCACCGACCTCTTTCCCTAACCTCCACCCTTATAGAAAGAGATCTTTAATTAGCTTGATAACTATTTATATTAAGTTTAAAGTTTTATTAGGCATATTTATAAATGAGTAATTAAAATAAAGTAAACTAAGATGTTCATCGTTTAATGTTCAAACTTAATTATAGGAAGGTTATGCTTAAGGAACATTAATTTTTCTGCCTTTTCTGCTGCCAGTCTGTTTCTCTTTTCATCATATTAATCCAGCACTGCTAAATAATCTCTCGCTTGGTACGTTTGTTGGAGGACAGGCTAAATGTTTCCTTGCAAGTTTACTCAAGTATGGATAGATATTCTGCGTATTTTTCCACCAACTAATAGGATTGTCACATGCAGCCAGGCGTTTTTCTTGGTGATAGCTCTCGATCATTTTTACTACATCTTTTGACATCGCGTAGGTCTCGTCATTGCTGCTTGACTCAAGAAACTGAGAGACAGATTCTGTGATAGATTTGCTTGTTGAAGGTGTTGGTTCTGTCACTGAAACTTTTATTCTTTTGGTGGGTGGCGAAGCGACAGATTCAAGAGATTGAAGCTCTTCAACTGCTTTGCCAAGTGATGATTTAACTCGTTCTAATGTACTAGGTGAAAATAACTTAGTTTTGTAACGTGGATCTAAGTAGGTTGCAAGAGAGTAACTTCATACAAGAACAGCCTCTCGTCTTGTCGCTTGCATCACTTTTGCGCACAATGAACTAGTTCTATTAATATAGTAGAATTTGATAATTTCCGCCTATTAATGACGTTTTATCTCAACGGTCCACATCCGCACGACATCCGCAGTCCAAAGTGCGGATGCGGATGCGAGAAAATGTGCGGATGTTCCGCGGATGCGGATGCGGATGCGGATGTGACCTACATCACTAATATATATATATATATATACACATTCAACTGCAAAGAACACGCAGTATAAATAACGTAAAGAACGACGCTTGTATAGGAGATATTCCGCGCAAGACGAGAGAGAGAAGAAAACAAATGAAAAAATGAGGTAACCACCCGGGAATCGAACCCGGGATCTTCCGATTGCCGGTCAGATGCGATACCATTACACCATGGGCCTCACTCTTCCAAATGCCGTAATTCTTCTACATACTCGCAGAAACCAATGCCCCAAGGGGGCACCTCCCGCATGCCGTAACATTATATACATTCAACTGCAAAGAACACGCAGTATAAATAACGTAAAGAACGACGCTTGTATAGGAGATATTCCGCGCAAGAATATCTCCTATACAAGCGTCGTTCTTTACGTTATTTATACTGCGTGTTCTTTGCAGTTGAATGTATATAATGTTACGGCATGCGGAGGTGCCCCCTTGGGGCATTGGTTTCTGCGAGTATGTAGAAGAATTACGGCATTTGGAAGAGTGAGGCCCATGGTGTAATGGTATCGCATCTGACCGGCAATCGGAAGATCCCGGGTTCGATTCCCGGGTGGTTACCTCATTTTTTCATTTGTTTCGTTCTCTCTCTCTCGTCTTGCGCGGAATATCTCCTATACAAGCGTCGTTCTTTACGTTATATATATATATATATATATATATATATACAAGCTGCTTCAGTTTAATACTCTTTTGAATAAATGCAAGACTATGTCTTCGGTTGAGTCTACTGTATATTAGACATTGTGAAACTGTATTTAGAAATTCACGAACCCAGGTACCCAAGTACCCAAATATCCATAGCTAAAAGTAACTCGCAATTGAAATAAAGCTTCTCAATTGGTGTCTATTAACTTATACAAAAAAATTATGAAGGAAAATAAAATAGAACTGAAATATGTAATACATATCAGAGCATACTTTAAATAAATTACATAATAATAATTATAATAATACTAATAATACTAATAATACAATACTAATACTAATAATAATGACAGTAACAATAACGTATTATTTTAAGTGGAATAAATAAACGAGTTATAATTTTTTAATGTTTTAAAATTTGTAGAGATTAAAACCTTTGTCTCATTATTGAACCTTTTTGATGGAAGGAGAAGTCCGTACGTGAAAATTTTCAGAAGAAATTAAAACAAATTCAATGAAGTGAATGACGTCACCGAGGAAACTTATTTCCCGTGGCCTTAGTTTCCTTCACCGTTACCACTGTCTTTTATACTGGTGTTTTCTTCATTGTCTTCATTTTCTTTCCCCCGCTACCAGTGCCTCCTGTACCTCCTGTGCCAGTACTTCCTCCACCGCTACCAGTGCCTCCCGTAACTCCTGTGCCAGTACTTCCTCCACCGCTACCAGTGCCTCCTGTACCTCCTGTGCCAGTACTTCCTCCCCCGCTACCAGTGCCTCCTGTACCTCCTGTGCCAGTACTTCCTCCCCCGCTACCAGTGCCTCCTGTACCTCCTGTGCCAGTACTTCCTCCACCGCTACCAGTGCCTCCTGTGCCAGTACTTCCTCCCCCGCTACCAGTGCCTCCTGTGCCAGTACTTCCTCCACCGCTACCAGTGCCTCCTGTGCCAGTACTTCCTCCACCGCTACCAGTGCCTCCTGTGCCAGTACTTCCTCCACCTGTACCAGTGCCTCCTGTACCTACTGTGCCAGTACTTCCTCCCCGCTACCAGTGACTCCTATACCGTAGCTTCCTCCCCCGCTACCAGTGACTCCTATACCGTAGCTTCCTCCCCCGCTACCAGTGACTCCTATACCGTAGCTTCCTCCGCCATTAATAACTCCTTTTATGATACTTCCCCCAGCGTTCTTGCTGGCAATTCCAATACTATTTTGGGAGAATGTATAACCAATATTCTTATGGACGTCTTTACCAACTAAAATTCCTTTTGTGATTGTGGCGCCGCCAGACCTTCGTTGTCCCTTTGATCCAAATGCTCTGGAGATTTCTTTACCGCCTAATCCTGAAAGAGATTAACCATACATTTAAAAAAAATTGTTTTCTAAAATTCTAAAATTAAGTCTTTATAAAAAAAATTTCAATTGCTTTCTTGATCTTATATTCTAACCAAACTAAGCGAAAGCAGATTAGATATATTAGAATATGCTGATAACGGGTGTTACGTTCCGAGAGACCCTCGCGATCTCGCGGTCCGTTTTATGAGCTATTAATGATCTTATGAGAA
>JAJOZX010000287.1:1562500-1570000 GCA_023014485.1 Bathynomus jamesi
GAAAAAGAAAAAGAAAAACGATTCCCTGACGAGGTGTAGCTCTGAATACACGAAAGACCTTGGAATCGTTTTTCTTTTTCCTTGTGGGTTTGCATCATATATATATATATATATATATATATATAACGTAAAGAACGACGCTTGTATAGGAGAATATTCCGCGCAAGATGAGGAGGAAGAACGAAACAAATGAAAAAATGAGGTAACCACCCGGGAATCGAACCTGGGATCTTCCGATTGCCGGTCAGATATGATAACCATTACACCATGGGCCTCACTCGAACAAATGCCGTAATTCTCCTACATATGCGCAGAAACCAATGCCCCAAGGGGGCACCTCCCGCATGCCGTACATTATATACATTTTAACTGCAAACACGCAGTATAATTAACGTAAAGAACGACGCTTGTATATAATGTATATAATGTACTGCATGCGGGAGGTGCCCTCTTGGGGCATTGGTTTCTGCGCATATGTAGGAGAATTACGGCTTTTGTTCGAGTGAGGCCCATGGTGTAATGGTTATCATATCTGACTGGCAATCGGAAGATCCCGGGTTCGATTCCCGGGTGGTTATCTCATTTTTTTCATTTGTTTCGTTCTTCCTCCTCATCTTGCGCGGTTTATTCTCCTATACATGTGTCGTTCTTTACGTTAATTATACTGGGTGTTTGCAGTTAAAATGTATATATATATATATATATATATATATTGTAGCAGAATATGCTTGAGTGCACACAATATATATATATATATATATATATATATATATATATATATATATATGACGATATTTTTCATTATTTAATGTGTTATTTCGTCATGTGAATTTTTGATACTCGCAACCTAGCGTATGGAATAAGAACTAAGCTTTGTAGAAGGGTACACTTGCATGATGGAGTTTTTACCAAAATCTGAATGCGTTCACATCAATATTAATAAAAATACAAGCCTACATGTTTAATTTATTAACTAATCCTATAGGTAATTGCATATTAAACTGTATAATGATAAATATTAAAATATAATTTAAGTTGATGGCGAATTTTGGGGGATAATTTAATTCTTATTCCAAACACTAGATGGCAGGAAAGAAAATATGCTAACGCAAATGTAGGAGGCGTTTCAGATCTTTTAATACATAATCTTTAGATAAACCTATCATTACTATGAAGTGACTCGTTTAATTAACCACTCTGAGTTTGAATTAATGTTATTGGTTTGTGTATCTAATGAGTAGAGAAAAACTGTTAAGAAGAGTTTCGAACTGCGTTCTGATTGAAGACAAAGACTTAGAACAAAATTAACTCTGTATTTTTTCATCAATGATTTCATACGCATAACACTATTATTTACATTTTCAAAGGCCATAACAACTAGCAATTTGGTTATATACTGTGGAGATGAGGCATTAATTTCACCTTTACAAAACATAATTATTTGGCATGAACCTCAGTATGATTTTGGGATATCTTTACAGCCAACTCGAAACGTTATATCTGTAGCTTTGTTTAAATTTATATGATTTTAAAATAAATAAAGGCAGAAATATGATGAGCCATACAAAAGGCTATTTCATATGAAGTTATCTTTAAATGTGAGGTGTCTATAAATATCTTATTATTTTTTTATTTTAATTGCAATTAAAATTACAGTATTTGGATTATGATGCAAGGTTAGGTTAGGTTAGGTTAGGTTAGATATTCAATAGTTTGAACCGGTCTCACGATTCCTGATTGACTGGACATTCTGTCGACAAGTTATTATTAGGTTTGATTAAATTAGGTTAGGTTGGATTAAGTTAAGTTAGTTTTCTAGAGTGTCGATGTTGTGGTCTTGTCGACTAAACGGGTAGGCCTATAGGTCTGTTTGATCATACTTGGGTATATTTTTTTAGTGCACTTCTGACCAACATCTCGAAACCATATATATATATATATATATATATATATATATATATATATATATATATATATATAATAAGGGAATATTGTATCTGATATAATTCCTGAGTATGAGATATAATGCTAAGGCCTTTTTTCCCTATAAAGGTCTCCCCATAAAATGAATGAAGTCGTCTTGTGTTAACCATAATAAAATTAGTAAAGTGGACGATATTTTTACCCACCAAACAGTTATTACGAAACTTGTTTAAAATGTAAAAAAAACAAAAAAAACTTGATTTATTTTTTTGGATTCCCATATTTTAAGTCAACGCCAAGAACGACAACAACAATCTTTTCAGCTTCATTTTAATGTCGTTGGACTGCCCATGACCTCCCAAATGGTAATATAATTTTTTTGTTAATATTTTCTCCAAACCAAACCTACGTTAAGCAATTCTTAAGAAATTTTTACCTTTTCATTATATACAGGACGTTCGGAAAGTCACTGTGCACTTATATTTATTTAATAGCATACAATAGTATAACATTGCATATATGATAGATGGGACCATCAGAACTTATAAAAGGTGTTGAAAGTGATGTCCTTTAACAGCAATACAGGCCTGGACCCGTCTTATTTTATTTTGAAACACCTTTGTCAGTTCTTCTTTTGAAATATAAAAAAACATTAATTATATAAGTGCACAGTGACTTTCCGAACACCCATATAACAGGATTTGGGAAAAAAAATTTGAAAATCAAAGTTGCCTGTCGTCGGACAACACAAAATTGGGGAAAATATTTTGGCTATGATCCTGTCGTCACGATAGTTTTTCTGTTATCAGGTCAGACGACATGACGACAGATTAGAAACCTTGTACAAATTAATAAAATTATATCTTGCATAATTATGAAAATTATGATAATTCACGTTTTATTTATAAGAAATTATAAAGTTGTAAGTGCAATTTTATTATAATATATATATATATATATATATATATATATATATATATATATATATATATATATATATATTAGTTACCTTCTCTGCTGTTGCTGTTGCTGTTAAAGCCAAAACCTGTGCAAAATCCAAAACGTCTGCACTCTTCTGAGGAATCTGTAAAAATATATATATATATAAAAATAAAAAATACAGCCATTAAATTTTGTTAACTATAATTTTAAGAGAAATAATGTTAATTAAAGTAATTTGCAGGTATCATAAGAGTAATTATCACACTTGGAAAGCAAAACGGCAATAAAGTGTGAAGAAATTTTTAACTTTTCATTATATATAAATGGGATTTTGGAAAAAAATTTGAAAATCAAAATTAACTGTCGTCGGACAACACAAAATTGGGGAAAATATTTTGGCTATGATCCTGTCGTCACAGATTTTTATCTTGTCGTCAAGATAGTTTTTCTGTTATCAAGTCAGACGATATGAAGACAGATTAGAAACCTTGTATAAATTAATAAAATTATATCTTGCATAATTATGAAAATTATGATAATTCACGTTTTATTTATATGAAATTATAAATTTGTAAGTGTAATTTTATTATAATATTATATATATATATATATATACTATTTACTTTACCCTTGCTGTTGCTGTTGCTGTTAAAGCCAAAACCTCTGCAAAATCCAAAACGTCTGCACTCTTCGGAGGATTCTGGAAAAAATATATATATATATATATATATATAATTAAAAATATGTATGCGCCTCGGTGGGCAGCCGGCGCGCAGCAAAACCCAGCTGGTCATCCTTCCACACAATAAAGAAAGTGGTTGGTAGATAAATGGGTACCCTAGGTGGCCTAGTGGTTAAGACGTTGGGCTGCTGATGGGGCGTGGTTCAGATTCCATGTTAAACTGTAGGTCTAAGGTGGAGTGAAAAGCTTGACTTTCGTCAGAATGAACAATTCGGGCGGAAGCTAACCAAAGGTTATACAGCCATTAAATTTGTTATACAGCCATTAAATTTTGTTAACTATAATTTTAAGAGAAATAATGTTAATTAAAGTAATTTGCAGGTATCATAAGAGTAGTTATCACAGTTGGAAAGCAAAAGGGCAATAAAGTGTGAAACTTGGAGCTAACGGTACTTGAACTGATGTCGAGTGGTTCCAGGGCCATCAGCACTCTTGCCGATCACTCTGAAACCACCTCAAACGGGCTCGAGTCGCACTATAGCTCCTAGTTTCTTACTTTACTGCATTTTCACCTTTCATTTTATCTGAGTACGGTTATTGCACTTAAAACGCATTCATAGTATAACATTTGATGGATGTGAAGGTAACTTTAAGAATTTAGAAAGTCCTCAATTTATATCAAATTGCATCAGATGAGAATGCAATGCTATGTGCGTCGAAAAATAATCAATAATTATTCTGTAACACTCTCTCTCTCTCTCTCTCTCTCTCTCTCTCTCTCTCTCTCTCTCTATATATATATATATATATATATATATTATATATATGATGAATAAACCCATATATATGATGAATAAAACCATATTTTTCACGTGTCACTTTCGTGAAATAATTTTCATGTGTATATATATATATATATACACAAACTCAGAACCATTCTGAGTTTGTGTATACTAAACGGACGTGTTTCGTGCCTTGAAAAGTGGACGCTCAATGTCCCGGTTGAGGTTTAAGTTTTGGTTTTTTTGGCTAAAAATACAATAGTTACCCCTTTTTCTTTGATTTATTCAACACGACGTGAATGCAACGAGTCTTTTACTTATATAGAGGTTCTGAGTGTAGGGATCTAGGCTTGCTTTAAACCCTAGATCCACGTCCCAAAGCTGGATCCTGTCTGCTTTGCAGATAGCTGGTGAGGGAAGCTATATTTATGGGATCTCTTTGCGAGAGACCCGTTGCCCACGTCGGGCTAAAATCATGAAAAAGGGAAAAAAACTATGGTATTTGTCATTTACCATTACTTATTCGGACTATAGTGGATTTAATTTTCCCAGAAGAGTTCCTTGTTCCATGCACGGTCTGTGTTTAACATATATATATATATATATGTCTAAAATTCAAATTATTCAAATAAATATAAAATCGTTAAGGGGTGAAATTCATGTAGATTAGAACACTGAAAAAAAATTTGCGGAACGCATTCATACGAATATATTAATTAACAAAAATAAATTCATTAAGAATGTATATAATCTGAAGAATTTAGTAATGAGTGTGAAGAAGCGAACCACCTAAAACACATTTTCAAGATTTTTCGTACATTAAAATCTACGAAGATAGCTTATTTAGTTGATATTTGAAAAGAAAAAAAAAAAAACTTCATAAAATCTAGTAAATTCTTATTCAGTTTCAATATCTAGATTTTTTGGGTTCAATTTGAAATGAAATTTTTAATAATATCAAAAGTTTTGGTCACGTCGACAGGGATTGAAAAGTGGTATTCTTAAAATGGAGCTAAAATGAAGTAAATGCGTTATGTATTGGTTACGTGAAGCACCTTTATTTTAATTGCTTGGAGTCTTTTATGAATATTTTACAGAGAGGAGAAAAGCTAAATTTCCCTGAGAAAGGTTCGCAATGGAGCTAAAATGAAGTAAATGCGTTATGTATTGGTTACGTGAAGCACCTTTATTTTAATTGCTTGGAGTCTTTTATGAATATTTTACAGAGAGGAGAAAAGCTAAATTTCCCTCAAAAGGTTCGCAATACCGCTTCCCGTTAGATAAGCGAAGTTAAGAGGTACTGGTTCCGTGGTTCGGTCTATTTAGTTGGATGAGTAACAGTCCTCTGCGTTCATATATGTCATCCAGACTCATCCATGGTCCGGACTAGGGATGAAATAATACCGACAATTTAATTTTTTTAAGTTATGTATGAAGATAAATCATTATTTCTACTCACATTGGCCACAAAATCCTACAAAAAACAGATCTTTGTTAACTTGACATTTGCTGATTGCTTCCACAATAAAGACAATAGGCAGCTCTTCAATACCAAAAACTCGGTATCGATAATCACGATTTCGGTATCGTGTCTCTTGTCCAATACCGGTATAAATACCGGTTTTTCAATACTGGCTTTCATCACTAGTCCGGACCCAATGTAAAGCTATAGGTCCCCTCCGTTACATGACCTTTGCTGTTACGAAGGAGGTTAAACACCCACAAACTTTATTATCATTTCCCTAAAAATCTCGGGCTTGAGAACTTTAAATTTGAGCACTTGTATACAATAAATTTACAGAGCGTTACCAGAATAAAATGAGCACCTTGTAAAAGATATAAATTTTGCTATGACGTAAAATAAGCTTTAAAATATAACTTAGACTAAATCAGAAAAGAAGTTAATCAGAAACGAATTTCTCTTCAATAAGACTCCTCGCTAGGAAAAGTCCTGACACTGTAGTGCTGTACTAATACTTAGTTCATGATAGGAAGGTCTTGATAAAGTTCACTTAAGGATTTCCCTCAAGGCAAACGTGTCTTAAGTATTGGCAGAAGAACATTGTTTTGGATATGTAATTTTGGAGGTGTATGTTGTGTAATGTGTACTTAAGTGAGAAACCATTCTGCCATAACAGTAGAAAGAGATTGTTCTCAAAGAGGAATGTTCATTTTGCAGAACAAAGACGTCCTTCGCTAAATACCAGGCCACTCTTTACACCATACAAACCCTGCATTCCTGAAATGCCTGATTGACCTTATTCCTAACCTCTTTCTATTCAGTGTGAATTAATTAAACTGATGCTTTTTCGATAACAGAATCGACCTTCAAATTAGGTCTGTGATATCTCCTAAAGCAGTATTAATCTTTGTTTAAGACGAGCAACTGCAAGCAATTTTCATTAGCATATATCCTTATATCTCAGTTCGTGGAAACAAGATTGAATTGAGCTGTTCATTTTGGCAAATTAGCATTATATTTGCAATGTTTACAAACTTTGTGCCTCATTCTCTCTTTACTATCGTTATTATAAGGGACACTGCTCTTCTGAACTCTCTAACTTCATGCCTCCTCCTTGAAGGAGAGCATGGAGTACCAGACTTTCGATACATTCTTATCTTTTTCCTGTACAATTCTCTAACGCAAGGGTTAATCGATATTCTCAATCTTTCATCTGTTCAACAGGTCAACTCTGGAACAACTTTCCTCAATCCATTTTTCCTTTGTTTATGACCACCAATCTTTTAAATGCAGAGTGCCCAGGCATCTCGAAAACTCGAAAACATTTTAGCGGGCATTCGCCCTCGGCCCTTCTTTCCTGTATAAAAAAAACCCAGACCTTACATAAAGAATAAGGATTGTACGTGGCCATTCTGTAATCATTGCTGGCGTACTGATCGATAATTAACTTCTCATTCATTTGTATGATAATAATTTGCAATTACGTTAAAAAGCATACTATTTGGAAGCCTACCAAAATTATGGTATCGCAATCTCATTTCCAAGTCATGTGCTATTCGTGACAGTCACAAACGTTAACTGTACAAGCATCTTTCACACTTTACACTCTTTTGCCGCACAACACGTTATGTTTGTATCTTAATAAGCATAGGTCTTCCGCGTCTTCCGTGTGTGTGTGTGTGTGTGTGTGTGTGTGTGTGTGCGTGTGT
>JAJOZX010000287.1:1575000-1619603 GCA_023014485.1 Bathynomus jamesi
TTTTCGTTGGAGTGAAACTATGGAATGACTTGCATGCCGATATAAAAAATATTGTGAATGTAAATTTGTTTAAAACCAAGTTGAAATCCCAATTAATAATGACATACTAACAAAAATCTAGGATTAATGTCCACTAATATTGTTTAATATTATCCATTAATATTGTTTAATATTGTAATACATGTTTTAACTATTAATAATACTTATTTGCTTATTTATTTATATATTATTATCAATTTATAACAACTAGCTGCTTATTTTTAATAAGAGCCCAGTAAAGCCTAAAGCTTAAGGGCCAAATTAAATAAAATAAAGAGTCGAGCTTCACATTTATTCATGTCATTGTAAATTGAAAAAAATTTATTTATTTTATTATTATTAATAAAGGTTATTCTATTCTATCTATCTAACTAATATAGTAAATCTGATTGTCAGGTAGGACTATTTCCTTGGCCTCAGCGCTGAGTCGTTCGCTGCTATCAGCTCTACTCTCTCTTTCTCCTGTACTCCTTCCTGTCTTGAGCTTAAGCTTTCATATAGACTCAATCATAAATGTGGGGATGGTACTTGAAACGGGGAAATATCTGAACAGATATGGAAACAGATTGAAATATCTGAACAGATATGGAAACAGATTGAAATATGTAAACAGATTTTTAAGAAAGAAAATGCGTATTAGTAATATTAGTAATTATCTGAATTTATAATTATTTTTTGGTGGTTTTTCCCTACTGAACTGTCATCATTATTATATACTGTATATATAAATAATCTTTCTGCCCAGTGTCACAGTAATAATCCGTGTTTCGACCGAAGTCCGAATAAAAGTAGCATTATAGTGAAAATTCCGCGGTTTTTAAGTAGATTGTAAGTAGTGCCAGTATCTTAATGAATATCTGTGCATACAATAAGATTTCTGTTTAAGTGGTGAAATTACGGCGTATTTTATAAAAACAAAAAAAAAAACAAAGCGAATTAATCAATAAAGCGCTTTTTGACAGTTGCATTTGAAAGAAATTAGCTGTCCATTTATAGGTTCAAACAATTCCTACGACTATCCTCTAGCTATTCTCCACGATAGGACAATAAAACATCCGAAGGAATGCTTCTTCGAAAAGCATGAAAGAAAAGACCACCTTCGAAGAAAAGACTGGAAAATTTAGAAAAAATATGTTCCGAAAGTACAGCCAAAGGAAAGAGGAATTTTTTCGAGAGGCAAGAGCGAACAATATTCTGCAAAAGAAAGAGAGTAGCTACAAAGTTAATTAATTGCACAGACAACAATACCGGAGCAGTAATACCAGAAAAACTAGAGAATATCGATAGGAAATACGAGCTATAATTAAGGGACATACGGAGAGGGAAGAGGAAAACGCTGTAGAAGTAATAAGGGAAAACCCAAAATACTTTTATAGCTATGCGAAAAGGAAAACAAGAGTGCGAACCACTATCTGGTCTTTAATCCTTTTGCTCAGGGTGTGGCATATAAACTACACGTTCAATTTGCGCTCAGATCCGGGTGTGGTAAATAAACCAACTCCTAATCTTTTCTGAACTCCGGGTGTAGTTTATAAACCAAGGGTATATCCCTCTCTTTCCACTCTCTGGGGGTTGAAAATGGAGGATATATGTATTATAATTCGAATTCAATAATTCGAATTCCTATATGATAATTCGCTTCAAAGCTATGCCCGTAGTGAAAGGGTTAAAGAAAGGAAATAATGAACTAATCGACGATTTAAAAGTCATAGCTGAAATATTGAGAGCCCAGTACGAATCGGTTTTCAGTACCCCAAAAAGTGACAAGGTGGTACCTGACAGAGATGCATTCTTTGAAGAGAAATTACAGGGAAAGTGTATAACAGATTTTGATTTTACCCCAGAAGGATACAGAAAAAATGAAATCACATTCAGCTGCAGGTCCAGACAAATGGAACACTTTATTAATTAAAAACTGTAAAAATGAAATAGCTACACCCTTATACTGGATATGGAGAAGATCCTTTGACACGGGGGAAATACCGAGCATCGTGAAAAGAGCGAACATTGTCCATAGATGTAAAGGAGGGGATAGATACCAAGAAAAGAACTATAGATCAGTGTCACTGACATCCCATCTCACCAAAGTATTCGAAAGAGTAGTTAAAGAGAAAATCTATGACTTCTTGGAAACACTATGAAGATTCAATGAGAACTAGCACGGATTCCGATCAGGAAGATCGTGCCTATCACAATTAATAGAACACTATAACAATATCATAGATGCACTTTCATTGAAAGCAATGAAACTACGATGTCATATACATGGATTTTGTTAAAGCGTTCGACAAATGTGATCATGGTGTAAATAGCACATAAAATTAAACATATGGAATAACGGGCTCTATAATTTCCTTTGGGAACGTCAGAAGGCCGTAAAAATCCAAGGTATAACATCATCAGAATCGGGAGTACGCAGCTCAGTACCACAAGGAACAGTATTGGCCCCACTCCTATTTATTTTCATGCTGACAGACATAGACAATGAAGTAACCAGTAACAATATAGTAACATTCTTTGCAGACGGTACAAAAATTAGCAGAAAATCAGTAATGCAGAAGAGGTGGAGGCCCTACAAAGGGACACGAACAACATATACAAATGGTCATAAGACAATATGAAATTTAATACCGAGAAATTTCAGCTCTTGAGATATGGAAGAAGTGAGGAGCTAAAACAGACAACATATTATGCCCCAGATAGACAGGAAATTCAGAGAAGCAAGAAAGAAATAGGTTTAGGGGTTATAATGACCGGCGATGCGAAATTTGAGACACAAAATCCGATAGTGATAAATAAGGCAGAATGAGTTGTGGGACAGGTACTGATAACTTTTAAAAGAAGGGACAAGACAGTAATGATTCCCATGCTGAAAACACTGAACATACCAAAACTTGAATCCTGCTCAGTCTTGACGTTCCCATATAAAAAGACAGAAATTAATAAGCTAGAAGACATTCAAAGAAATTTCAGTCAAGATTGATGGCTGCAAAGAACTCAACTACTAGGAAAGATTTCGTAAATGAAATCTATACTCAATGAAAAGAAGAAGAGAGAGATACACCATAATTTACACGTGGAAAATAATGGAAAAACTGGTACCTAACCTCAAGCTAAAAAAGTAACCACTGAAACAACAGTGGAAAAATAGGAATGGTAGAATGAGTAGTGTTCCCAAACTAAAAGCCAGACAAGGGACACCCTCAACTCTAATGGA
Organism: Bathynomus jamesi; assembly: GCA_023014485.1. Classification (NCBI taxonomy): domain Eukaryota; kingdom Metazoa; phylum Arthropoda; class Malacostraca; order Isopoda; family Cirolanidae; genus Bathynomus; species Bathynomus jamesi. The sequence goes on from JAJOZX010000287.1 coordinate 1,578,257, forward strand.
AATTAGCTTAGTTGTCAGGGGGACATGACTATTCCAGCTTCCGAAGGAGATCAGAAACATTACTGGTATCAACGTAGAATTCGTCAAAGGAAGACTACGCGCTATGTGCTATGTGCGATGAAGATCGCAAGAAAGCAAATCGCTTTTCCACCAAGCCAGGCGAGAGGTGAGGCCACCAGCTTGACTTTCGTGTGAAAAAAGACCAACGCACAGAATTCCTACGCGGTTACGAGGTATATATATATATATATATATATACAGAGAGAGAGAGAGAGAGAGAGAGGAGAGAGAGAGAGAGAGAGAGAGAGATAATGCAAAAACACAGGCACAGGAGCAGACTGACAGAGACAGATATACAAAGAAACAAATGGAGAGAAAGTGAAAAATAAAATTAAAATTTATAAAGATAAATACACGTGATAAATCAAAATTCTCACTGCGTTTTTAATGAGTTCCACTATTAATTATATTATCACAACTTGTACACCTTCACAAGTGATACCGTAAAAATATGATAGCCAGCAAATGCCACTCCCTAATCTTGAAGTTCATCAAAGTATAACATAACATATAATTATACCCGAGTTTATGTAATTATACCATTTGAGCTTTCTAAATGTGCAAGCGCAAGTTTTAGCTGATTATTATGCAGGGATATCAGGTTTGATGAAGCAAGGATTGAATCATATTCCTTGAAGGAAAATGTATAAAAAAATATTCAACTTCTCAATGATGATAAACTGCTTCTTTTTTTGTCTTATTGTCAAGAGAAATTATCAAAAATTTGGGAATAACCCACACTTTTATTAAATATACAAATTCGAACAGTAATGGATAACATTGGAATGTATCTATCGCCTGACCTTGGAGTAAAAGTTGTTTTTAAGTGAAAGAAAAAATTAATAAATGTACCTTGGCTCGACCAAATGTTTGGTTAAACGGAATTTTGTCCTATTTTGAGGGCATTTAAGTGTTTATTTGAGACAAATTATATGTTTCAAATAGCTAATTGACAAGTATAATAAAACGTAACATGAAATGTCGAAATCTTAAACATTTGAAATGCTCCAAAGTTACGGTAAAATTTCATCTTACCAAACATACATTTAGAGCGGTTTAAGATGTGACTGGTTTGTTTCATTACCATGTTTTCATCGTTTTCTGGTTACAGTTGATTCGCAATTGACTCTTTGACTACTTTCTAATTGTCCAATTCTTAATATGTACTTTATTTATCCGGTTACACGGAGCCTTTGAAGGGCCCAGATGAAAAATGAGAGTCTATCAATTAATGGAGAGGCTGTTGAGGGAAAGAGAGATAAATTAGTGAGGTATTTATGTCGGAAAAATATGAGTCTGAAATATGTCTGAAATGCTTATGCTTTTGCTTTAATGAGACTTTTATTGTCTTAGGCAGCAATAAGTTAAACTGATGAGGAAATCATTAAACCTTTAGAGAATTTAGATTGAAAATTTTATGAAAAAATAATATATATATATATATATATATATATATATATATATATATATATATATATATATATATATATATATATATTTAAGGTTATAATCTTTTAATAAATAACTATCTGCCTCAAAATGGTCTCAATAGCGGGGTGGTCATTTGATTGATGGAACAACCATCACCAGCACTGAAGAAGGAATAGCACTTAATGTGGATCTGTACTGAACATCTCAATAATACATCGTACAATGCTCTCGAATATAAAATACTACATAACACAAAATGAAAAATGAAAATTCAGGTTATTTACCAAAATGGAATCCAGACTTCTTGATAAAATTCGACCTCCCTCCCATGACCCTTATATTTTTGTTTTCCCTCCCTCTAACTATATCCTTGGTAAACTGTGTCTAGTCTGAGTGACATCATAAATCTAATCGTTTTGTCTATCACGTGACAATTTACACTAGGTCATTAAATGCCTACGTACATGTCCTCAGCTCTATAGATATTGCGGCAGATCTGAAGGTTTCTCGTTTTTGCTGATATTTTCATCATCTGAATTGAGATTTAATGAAATTTTTACATTACTGAATTAACTTTTTTTTTTAGATTTATTAAAAATATATACAGTATATACACATATATATTCCTAAAAACGACTATGACAGGCTTTTTATTCTTTAACAATTAGCATTGTGGTTAAGACGCCGGGAGCATTGTGGTTAAGAAGCCCGGCTGCACATATGAAGGACGTAAGGTCAAGTCCTCCTAGGATTTTGTTATTTCAGATTTCAGCGATAAGGTATTTCCTCACCTGGAGGGATATTTTGATGGAGCTTGGAATGGATTGCACGTCAAACTGTAATTTCCAGAACGAAAGATCCAAGTGGAATTGTTGACAGAAGCTGACAGATTTTATAATAACAATTAATTAACGTTACGTAACTGATTCCCAAATATGATTATCTTATTAATTTTCTTCCACTTCAGATTAACTGTTACGACAGTTTAGCCCTAGTTCTCTATAACGTTGGAAAAATTAAATTAATAAATTTTGGTATGAGAGAAATTAGGGCTCCATCTTGGAAATGCGAACAGGATGATACATAGAGATAAGTACGTGCGACTCGGAGTGGTCTGAATTCTTGTAAACCCCAGTTCACTTTTCCGAGATACGATTATGTGGGGTGTGTGCCTTTTCTAATGAGGGTGTTTTCGAGGGCAGTTTCTTTTTCAAGAATGATTCCTGAAGAAGCAAGTGCGCCTCTTGCTGAGTAGTGAGAGCAAGGACATCACTGTCGGACTGGAGTTTACCCGCAGTTTTATGCTTGCCTTTCAAAATTAGTGTTCTTTAAGTTTACTGTGAATTTTAATTGTTTTACTGATATATAAAACCTAAAAATTCACGTTTTCCATGTCGGGACATATTGTATTCTGTTTGAGTGGTTGCGTCGAAATATTCTCTCTCTCTCTCTCTCTCTCTCTCTCTCTCTCTCTCTCTCTCCTATTTATGACAAGAACTTCGAAACCAGGTGATTGGGCCTTGGGCCCTTGAAGTATTTTTCTACCTTAATTCACTTAAATATCCCAATTGAAACGCATTGTTGAAAAAGGTTGAGCTGAGTTATTTTTTAAAAATCCTTGAAACAACACAATAATCCAAAGTCATAATTATGAACATAATCCTTCAAATAAAACAATTAAAACAACTTAACTAAAATTGTGGATTTATTTTCTCCTCGTGAAATTTTCTTAGATATTCTGTATTGGAATTGGGGAATTTTTTTTTTTTTACTTTTTATATTATGCTGGACACAGTAAGTGATCTCTCATAGGTAAAAAGGTAGCCTTTACGTAGCAACCTGATCAAACGTTAAAATAATTAAAAAATTAAAATATATTAAAAAGTATACAAAATTTAGCCCTTTTCACACCAAGTTGTCGCATGGTTGAGTAAAAGATTACAACATCTGGTGAAAAGGAAAAGGTTTTTTTTTAATTTTTTGTAAATTTTGAAACTACATCTTTTAAGTTAAAGACGTTTATTTCCTTTAAAATTAAAGGGACAATTTGAATTCCAAACGTGAACTTTAATTTTTAAAGATGAAATTATTGCAGGAGACTTTTTTGAAATTCAAATAACAGAACAAAAATTCCTGTAGCTTTTATTATTTAATATAATAAAAGAACATTTGGTTTTCAGGTCTCATTTTAGAGTAATTTCTTGCCTGAAAATGGAGATAAATTTAGAAATTTTTAGAAGTCGTTATCTACACTGAACGATTCGTACAGTTCTTAAAAATCAGTGGAGGAACTGCATGATTTTTTTTTAAATTTCATGTGATATGTGGATCCTTACGTCCGCAAATTCGTCAGCAGAAAATGGGTTCATATCGAGTGGGAATATATTTTCATAATAAATGAAATTTATTATGAAAATCATTGGTATTTCCCAAATAATGGTACTTATTTTTAATTTTTTTTTCAGTTCTGTTCCAAACTCTCAAGTCTTACGTACAAATTTTTCTTTTGGTGCTTCATTTAAAGTTTAATAATTTTCTTTGGTGAAGTCACACCCAAATAACGATCAAGTTACTTTGTTGATCAGTTAGACTTAAGCTAACTTCACCTAACTTAATCTAACCTAACTTACAGAGCATTTGTCAATAAAAATGTCGTTACGGAACGTTGACTTAATTACCCTTCTTGTTCAGTGGAATTTAGGACCTTTATATCTCAAGTGAATCTCAGAATAACAGTTCCACCTTATCAAAAATTTATGGTTATGTTCTGTTAATAACACATTCTAAGGCTGAAAAGTTTAATTTTTTAAAATTTCATTGATTTTATCAAAATGGTTTAGAAAAATAGAACTGTTTCAGAGGTTTTGATCAAGTATACAGTACATCTAAGGCGAAGTTCAAACATTTAGTGTACAGGGGATGAAAGCCAAAATAAATAGGACCATTTATTTTATTATGGCTTTTTTCCCACTCTTTCACACCTCTTATCGCTGAGAAACATATTACGCAGCACTTAGAATGTATACAGTGTTCTAAATAATATTCAAAGGACACTCTAAAAAAGTGTACTTTCATTGTCTGCATAATACTAAAGGACTTTCACTCTACTTACAGTTCTCATTTCATCTTCACGTAAAATTGAAATTACTATCAAATAACACACTAAACCAGTGGTATTTAACCTAAGGGTAATTCGGCCTTTATCGGGGGGGGGGGGGGGTGTAACGAGCTCGCGCCACTGTCTCCCCCCAAAAACAATGAGCTATAGTTCCACTAAAATTTAGTTACTCTTTCCTAATTTTCCTTTTCTCGTATTGCCCCTTAAAAATGGAGAAGGTAGGGGGGCAGGTAATTACAGTTTAGTTGGCTAGCTCAGGGGGTAACAGTGCGAAGGAGGTTAAATACCACTGCTATAAACTCTTATCAGATATTCCAAAGAAGAGAAATTTCAAAGTACGTCTTTTGAAAATTCTGCCCTTTATATAAAACATGCATACGCTCAGAGAATGCTTCAGATTATGAAACCGATGTTGCTTATGAATAAACTTAAAAGACATTATATCATAAAGTATACTCGTAATAAAATACGAACTTTGTTTTTCATTCATTTCAATATTCTATACGTTATTTATACCACACCATGGTTGCCTTGGCTTTTTCTTATTTATAGTCATTCCTCACGTTCTTTACAAAACATAATAGTTACCCAAGAACTTATGAAAGAAGTAAAGTACAATCATGACAAAAGTATAATTTAATAATGTACTAAATTAATGTAATATCGTAATTATTATGTATTGCATAATAATAATTTACAACTGTTTTAAAATTCTTGAGAGATTCTAAAAAACGAGATGGTCCATCTAAATGGACATTTTATTTGAACATTTTCTCCGTGGTTGGTTCTTTTCGTAAGTCACTTGTTTCCTTAAATTCCTCCGATAACTTTCGAAGTGAGGTTGACTGAAGTGACGTTAGTGGAATTTGTAAACAACGAATTGCTTATTGATTATTAAAGCTAAACCTAAAATAAAAATTGAATTCGCAGCACTAGCAAAGGACACATTCCTCTCAAATTATGTGAGAGGTGTTACAAAAGTCGTGGTGTATCCGCAAAAGAAAACTGGAAAATCCGGTTTGTTAGTTGCAACGTTGTATTCATATTTTTAGCATTACTTCAGATCATCGTTGCCTCAAGAATTTTCATTATATCCGAAGAAGTCAAATGTTGTATCGCAAGCGCTGCATTTGATGTGGCGTTGCGTTTGTTTGCTGATGTCGTTCGCAACGTCGAGCGTCAGCTCAATAATTATAAAGTTCGATGTCGATGGTCTGTACAGTTTCATTAATCTCAAGTGAATAAGAGAAACTTTGGAAATTTCCGTGAACAGTGCTGAGATGTAGTTTGCCAAAAATTCTAAAATCTTGAAACACCCGCTTTCCCCGACACCCTCCAACGAAAAAAAAAAACACTTCTTCAACACTCCTTATCTTGAAAAAAATCAGAACAATATCCTTCGATATTTTAAAAGGACAATTTGTTAACTCTTCCCTTAAAATTCCATACTACTTTCAAAAGTACAATTTTTTAGAGTTAGACTCACTGGTAGTGATTCCCAAACGGTGGGCCGCGACCCTACCGATCGTAGTTTGTTTACCCCTTTAGTAGTGATTTGTGCGCGAAAAACTCCAAAAAAGTCGCTTCGTGAGTTTCTTTACCCTTGTAGGATGATAAGGGGTCGCGCCGCCATAGCATTACGACACGAGGGTCGTAGGGCAAATCCGGCTGAGAAACACGGAGTTAGAGTGTATGACGAACTCGCAAAACATGTCTGTCACTTAACAAAGGATAAGTGAGAATACAGTTCATTGCGATAACAATTATTATAATTACGAAATTAAAAGAAGTTGGAGGGAAAAAAGCACAAAAAGTATGAAATAAGATGTATATTAAATAATATATTAAATAAATATAATTTATATGCGATAATCCACGTTTCGGTTCATATTCCAATTGATCATTATTCAGAGGGCAAAGATATGATGTATTTCTGGTACCTGTGGGAAGAGAAGAAGGAGATTTTATGATTAGCACATAAAAAATGAACATGCAGTAGATTTACTTTAAGTAAAAGAGTACAGTTACACAAAAAAGTTACATTTATTAGTTAAAGAAGTCCTATAAATGATCAATATTAGAGTGTACTTTTCACATAAATAAAACAAAAAATATTATTTCATATGTTTTAAAAGCTATGTTAACAAGTACCTCTATGAGCAGAACAGTGTTTTGATCATTCTCGTAAAAGCTCTGTACGTAAATATTTATAGAGAGAAAAAATGCTACGGTTGACTGTTTTATAAGAATCACTGTTAATGAAAAATACAGTATAATAACAGAGTGATGTGTGTTGAGGAATTTGCTGTAAATCTATGTACTGTAATTATTGATTATTGTTTCGAATAACGATTACATTCAAAACAGTAAATTTCCGTGTAATTCCCATTGAAATTTATTAATTTAAGAAATTATAATAATTAATCTATATTAGAAATTGAGTAGCCCCAATTTACTTTTCAAATTATGAACATATCGTAAGCTTTTATCTCTCAGGTTTTATAGAAATTATTGTGGTAATAATTACTACCAATTACTACCAGTAACCAATAATAACTACTAATGACGTTCGCGCAAACACAGTCTTCTTTACTTTATAACATTATCGGTAAGAAAAATTACGACAATTCTTTGTCACGCAAATTAAATTTGATCATTGCCGGGTTCGAGTTTGACGAACGGGACAAGTTTTCCCCATAAAACTTTGTTTTTTAAAATTTTTGTGGGTTGTATCGTTATACATATATAGAGTATATATGTGTATATACTGTACATATACAGTATACAGTTATACCCCGGTTTTCGTAAGAGTTATGGTCCTCAGACTCATTACGAATAGCGAAATTGCGAATAACGAATAATTTTTTCCTATATAAATACATGTTTTATGGAGGGATACGTTCCGGTGGCCATTTTTCAGAAGGTAAGAATAAACATACCTATACTGTACTTTTATTTCCTGAAACCACCCCTGACTGGGATCAAACCACCCCCGACTCGTACTGAAAGTTTCACCACCACTGCTCTCACCTTCACTAACGACTTTGTTCCTCACATCTCGCCATAAAGACCGTACCTTTTCTTTTCGGTACGGGCATGCTGCGTTGCGTTTGGTAGCAGGCGGAATTGTGAATTATTTTTTCCCTTATCTTGCATTGCGAATAACGGAGCTGGGTTTGCGAATAGCGGAATTTGGTGTCAAAAAATATATTACGTATAAGCGAAGCTACGAATATCGAAGCTATGAATAACGGTGTATATATATATATATATATATATATATATATATATATATATATATATATGTGTGTGTGTGTGTGTGTGTGTGTGTGTGTGTGTGTGTGTGTGTGAGAATGGAAAGATAACTGCGCCAATTTAAATTACCTTTATTTTTTAAATCCACCCCATCCATGTCCTCCTCTTCCGTATCCTCTGCACCCATATCCTCTGTAGCCACCATATCTAGCCCAAACGTCCTCTCCAGCCGAAGGGGAAACGAAAGTATTCTTCGATAGGAAGAGAAATGTTGATGAATTAAAACGTTTCTTTCATGACGATGGATTTTAAATTTAAATGTTTCAAATTTCGAAACGGTCACTTATTGTAATACCTTCAAAATATTTTAATATCTTCACTGTAAAAATTTACATGAATTGGTCTTTAAATATGTTTCACAGTAGTGAGACAAGTGAAATGACTCATTTGGAGGTAAAATCAAAGATGAAATATACTTAATTTATTGAAATTAAAATGTAAAAGCTTTCGATCAACTCCGTTACCTTCATCAAGGTCAGATGAAGAGAGTAGCATTTCAAAAAAAAGAAAATTAACTTATTATACAAATGAAGTGTTTAATTTCCACTCTATACTTATTTGAAATACTTAAGAACGTTACAGATATTTGAAATATCTAGTAAACATTTCAAAATAACTATTATTCATTTCAAAAACTAAGTTAAATATGAAATGTCGAGTAGACGTTTCATATATATAACGAAACGTCTAGTACCATTTAGATATTAGAAAGTAGATAGACGAAACTAATTTTGATGATTCCACTGAAAAGGATGAAACTCATAAATAATCCTGACCCCACAACAGTACATTTGCAGCTTACCTTCACTCGAGTCGTCGGAGTCCGAGGAGGAGTCCGAACTCGAGTAGTAACTGTCGGAGTCCGAACTCCAGTAGTACCTGTCGTCGGAGTCCGAGTCCGATTCGGAATAGTAGTCCGAGTCCAACGCTATAAAATTACAACAGCAATTTACGTGTTAACTGAAAGTGACTGAAACTGACGTGTAATAGTATAAAAATTATGGGCTCCTATTAAATGTGTGTATGTATGTATGTATGTGTGTATGTATGTATGTATATATGTACGTACGTATGTATATATGCAGTGAAAACTGTTGTATTAAAATTTATAATGAGAATGGCGCGATTTGTCTGAATAAAATGAACTTTTTTGCAGTTTTTAACACTATTTATATAGGAATCAAGATCACCAGCAATGTGTGTAAGTATTTATAAAGCTTTATTTGTATCTTTATATGTATCTTTATGTGTATCTTTACGTGTATGTTTAATGTGCATCTTTATGTGTATCTTTATGTGTATCTTTACTTGTATCTTTATGCATATTTATGTGGGTATCTTTAATGTAAATATAATCCTTATTTAGAGTAAAAAACGTTTTGCTCTTAAAGATCTAATCTCTCGATTAATGCTATCTTTTTTTAACTTTTTTCCTTTGGTAAAATACTTTTGTATCAATACTTTGGTGTATCAATCGTTTTATAATAAATCTTTGTGGGAATGCAAGTCTCCAATAGTTAGATAATACAAACGAAAAAAATTTTTTCCTCACGCTTTGAGAGCATTTTTAGCAATGAATTTTAGCAATTTTAGCGATGAATTTTTAAATGTGTAGATTTAACTGTGTTTTGTTTATATAATATAATAATGATAAATCATTTCCTTTTTCTAAATTATATTAAGTTTACACGTGTATAAGATAGTGAATGCATTGTCTATACATTACTCACGTGGAAATCTTCTCTTCTGCCGCGTTGACCCATACTTCCTGCATTAAAAAAAATACTTAAAAAAACAAAGGACTACAAATTTAAATATTTCAAATTTCTCTCGAAAAGTAATTGATTTTTTTATTTAAAAAATTTGGGGAAAGGTGTTGGTAGCAATTATATGTGCAGGATTGAGCCAAATGTCTCTTTCAATTATTATTATTATTATTATTATTATTATTACTATTATTATTATTGAAAACTACGAAAAATAAATCACAGTGGAAAAAGTTCACAGAAATCCTTATACACGATTTGATTTAGTTTGAAGGGACATAGAAAAGTATTAATGACGATCAACCAACATAATATTATTTATTTTAGGCAAAAATTTTAAATAATTTATGTGTAATTTTTCTAAACTTCTCAAATACTAAAATATACTAAAGAACCGATCACCTGAAGATCATGGACCCCAGCCTTCTTTAGTCAGCCTTATAAGGCTAACTAACAAAGACTGGGGGCCCTGATCTTCAGGTGATCCTAAATAACTTTAGTATATTTTGTTTAATTAAGAGGATAAATCCATAAAAGTCTTCTTTCGTTATACAAAGAGCAGAAATGTGTCCCATAGTTTAAGACTTTTCAGCGATAATTGTTCTTGATGTGTTACGAAGAATATGCGTTAAACTTTACAGAACAATTATCCATTTTAATAAAGGTCTACTGTAAGAGTACTAAAACGTGAACAGTAATTTTAATATTAAAATAAAGAAAAGTAATTTATAATGATAACAAAAATGCAATAAGAGGAGGGCGTATGGAGCGAAAGGTTATCGTGATTCCATGCATTTATATATATAAATGGGGTTGTTTTACTTCTTTCGCGACATCAAGAATTTAAGATCTGAAACGTGCAGCAGTTCACTTCCACGAATTTTCCAAACATTCGAAAAATTTAGATTAATACAGAAATCTCAGACATATAATAAATGCAATAAAATAATTACAATTATCTTAACATTCATTGAATAAAAGGACTATGCTTTTTTCTAATTTTTTTTTGTTTGAAAGGGTAAAAATCAAAATTTTGAACGACTATTTTCCTGAATTATAAAAACTGTATTTGTTTATATTTTGTAGTACATATTTTGTTTGCCAGGCAAAGAAAACTAAGTTATTTGTGGACTGCTATATATATATATATATATATATATTGATATTTTTATTTCAGAAACTGCATATTAATAACATACAAATAACTTAAGAAGAAGAAGAAGCATTTTTACCTGAGAAGACTGAAAGTAGAATGCAACCAACGATCAGGAGCTTAAACTGGAATAAAGATAGGAAAAAATATTAGAGAATTTACGAATAAATTTTTATATAAAATTTCTGATGGCATAATATCGTCATATTTTTAACGCTAAAATTGTCACTCATCTCATTTTAGTTACATCTCATTTCAGAGTCCAGTGTTTCCCAGCCTGATTTTCCCTACGACCGCCGTTTCAGGATCTTAGGCCGGCGCGACCCCTATTCATCTTATAGGTGTACACAAATTCATGAAGCGGATTTTCTTTCCTTGTTTTGTACACAAATCACTACTACAGTGGTAAACAAACTACGACCCGCGGGTCGCAACCCACCGTTTGGGAAACACTGGGTTAGACCATTAGACGTCTATTTATCATTCATTTCTAACTCTTGACATGTTGTTCGGTCAAATTCGATTAAACAAACTATAAATGAAGGTGTACAAATACTTAACCAAAACACAAAATTCTCAGACCAACTTCTATTTCTAACAATATTTAAAGTACTGGATCACGTGAAGATCAGGGCCCCCAGCCTTCTTTAGTTAGCCTTATAAGGCTAACGAACGAAGCTTGGGGGCCGTGATCTTCAGGTGATCCAAAGTAATCTAAAGTACTTTATTGTACTATATTTACATCACATCATTACTAATGATTTTTAATATTTAATGTATAATATATTAAGTAATTCATTTTTCATATTTAATTATAAGTTCCATTTTGTATTCAAAATTAACTTATTACTTTTTACTCATGATTTTTATAATTTATTTATAATTTATCATTTATATACTTATAATTTCTATTTCGTATTCAACTATAATTTTGTTTGTTTTTCCAGTAAATTAATATTTTTTACTGTTTATTTAAATACTTTATATAATTTAATCATATCATGAAGTGATATATTATCTTTAAATTAATTTGAGAGCCCGGTAAAGCCAAAATCTGAAAGTCCCAATTAAATAAAAACTAATATCAATAATTAAAGTTTTTGACTGACTCATCGATAAGCGACAATAGGTCCATCACGCTTTCTGGCTATATCCTAAATGTTGCTGGAAATGGAATAGATATACAGTATATGGCTGAGATTCAAATTAAACGCGTGAACTTCTTTATTCTGAAATAACCCGCAGGAAGAATATAAACATCCATGCCAAGTACTTTTCAGTACTTTCGAGTTTCAGGAAAATTGAAGAGGAGTTGAAATATACTCGAAAGTACTCAGAATGGATTTTTCATTTTTTCTTGCGAGTTATTTCAGTATATATATATATATATATATATATATATATATATATATATATATATATATATAGTTAAACACAGACCGTGCATGGAACAAGGAACTCTTCTGGGAAAATTAAATCCACTATAGTCCGAATAAGTAATGGTAAATGACAAATACCATAATTTTTCTTTTTCATGATGCTAGCCCGACGTGGGCAACGGGTCTCTCGCAAAGAGGGCCCATAAATATAGCTTCCCTCACCAGCTATCTGCAAAGCAGACAGGATCCAGCTTTGCTGGATCCTGTCTGCTTTGCAGATAGCTGGTGAGGGAAGCTATATTTATGGGCCCTCTTTGCGAGAGACCCGTTCCCCACGTCGGGCTAGCATCATGAAAAAGAAACTATGGTATTTGTCATTTACCATTACTTATTCGGACTATAGTGGATTTAATTTTCCCAGAAGAGTTCCTTGTTCCATGCACGGTCTGTGTTTAACATATAAGTTTCTCAGGGGACCATTCTGAGTTTGTATATATATATATATATATATATATATATATATATATATATATATATATATATATATATTTGAAATTTTTAATTCTTAATTTTCACTCCAAAGCTATATATTGGGAAGATGTTGCATCCAGTATGGAAGTAATAGATTGGAAAACCATTTTCGAGGCCAAGACTACGGAAGAGATGCTAATGACTTTAGGGGAGAAGCCGCTGGAAAATGTAAAGATATGTCCCAAAAATACAAGAAGAGGAAAGAGAAGCAAGTTCGAGAGACAAAAGAGGTCATTGTTCCGAAAGAGAAAAAGAGTAACTGCAAAAAATTAAGTAACTGTAAAGATAACAACATCAGAAAAATATTAAATGATAAACTGCAAACCATCGATGTCGTCATACAAGAACTAATAGAGAAGCATACAGAAAAAGACGAAGAAGACACTATAGAAGCGATAAAGGTTATCCAAAGTACTTCTAGAATTTTGCAAAAAGGAAGTCGAAAAACCATGCGACTATCGGATCTCTGAAAAACGAGAACAGTGCTTTATCTGATGATCTAACAGAAGTATCCTAAATATTAAGAGCTCAGTACGAATCATCTTTCAGTATCCCAAAACTGACAAATTGATATGCGATAGAAACGCGTTCTTTGAAGAAGAAACTACAAAGGGAAAGTATAACGAACTTCGAATTTACGAGAGATGATATACACAAGCTATAGGGAAACTAAAACCACAATCAGCGGCAGGACCGGATAAATGGAATGCCACACTGATCAAAAACTGCAAGAATGCAATCGCTGAACCCCTATATTGGATATGTAGACGATCACTAGACACGGGAGAAATACCGGGCATCCTGAAGAGCGCGAACATAGTCCCAATATATAAAGTGGGAGATCGATCCGAGGCCAAAAAACTATAGGCCAGTGTCGCTTATATCTCATCTCACTAAAAATATTTGAAAGAATAGTTAGACAGAAAATCTCTGACTTTTTGGAAACTCAGAAAAAATTCAAAGAACCCAACATGGGTTTCGGTCAAGCAGATGATGCCTATCACAACGAATAGAACACTACAACAACATTATTGAAGCACTTGAAAGTAATGAAAACTATGATGTAATATACACAGACTTTGCCAAAGCGTTCGACAAGTGTGACCATGGAATCATAATACATAAACTGAAATACTGTATATGGAAATAACAGGAAAAAATAGGCAAATGGATATATATATTTCCTTAGTGAGCGGCGGCAAGTCGTACAAGGAGTATCTTCATCAGAATCAGAGGTCCTCATCTCAGTGCCCACAAGCAACAGTATTACCTCCACTACTTTTCATATCATGCTAACTGACATAGATGAGGACGTTACCGAGACAGCACAGTAACATCCTTTGCCGAGATGACACAAAGATCAGAAGTAAAATAAGAAGCCCATAAGATATAAGGATCTCTACAACAAACAGATATGAACAGAATCTATAAGTGGGCGGAAGACAACAATATGAAGTTTAATACAGAAATTTCAGCTGTTACGGTATGGAAAAAGAGAAGACCTAAAATTCATGAAATATTATACCCCAAATGGATAGGAAATTCAGAAATTCTAAAGCCAAAGATTTAGGGGTTGTAATAACTGATGATGCGACATTTGAAACACAAAATAAGATATCAGTAACCACAGATACTGAGCAGATTACTGAGAACCTTTACAAACGAAGAGATAGGAATATAATGATTCCTCTCCTGAAAACACTGATCATACCCAAATTGGAATACGGCTCGGTTCTAACATCCCCATATAAAAAGAAGAAATTAGATCGCTAGAAGGGATTCAGAGAAGCTTCACAGGCCAAGACAAAGGGTAGAAAGAACTAAATTACTGGGAAAAGTTACGCGAACTAAACCTAATTCACTGGAAAAGGAAGAGAGAGATACGCCATACTTACAATTGGAAAATAATGGGAAACTAGTCCCTAATCTTACTGAACCCTGTAACTCCCCAAACAAAGGTGGAAAGTAGAAGAAGGAAGACTGTGTCGTGTTCCCAAATTAAAGGCTAGACAGGGAACAACCATAACCTTGAAAGAAAATAGTTTTGTTGCGAGAGGACCATAATTGTTTAATAAGCTGCCGAAACACCTAAGGAACACGAATGGTGTTGCAGTGGACATCTTCAAAAGAAGATTAGACGCCCGGCTCCTAACAATCCCCAATGAGCCAGGCGTAGCTGGCTATGTGAGGTGGAGAGTACAAGAAACCAACTCACTACTTCACCAGGCCAACTCGAGAGGAGGGGCGACAAGCTTGACCTTCGTGAAATGAGGAATCATCGCACGGAACCTTTGAAAGGTTGAAAGGAAAGGTATATATATATATATATGCGCCTCGGTGGTGTAGTGGTTAGCGTCGCTGACTACGAATCCATCGGCCCCGGGTTCGAGACCCGACGGCAGCCAGCGCGCAGCAAAACCCAGCTGTTCATCCTTCCACACAATAAAGAAAGTGGTTGGTAGATAAATGGGTACCCAAGGTGGCCTAGTGGTTAAAACGCTGGGCTGCTGATGGGGCGTGGTTCGGATTCCACGTTAAACTGTAGGTCTAAGGTGGAGTGAAAAGCTTGAACTTCGTCAGAATGAACAATTCGGGCGGAAGCCACCCAAAGGTTAACCCAAAGGTTATACACACACAGTGTATATATATTTGAAATATGGATAGATAGATAAAAATTGCAAGAAATATATATATTATAGTGTACAATATATATATATATATATATATATATATTATCATCGAGTTTATTAAAATTCATTTTGATTAAATGATTATTTCCTAAAGAAGGGTTACTATTAAACGTTTTCCTGACTTTTTATCCACCTGATTCGATCCCCAAAAGATACAAAAATCCCTTCCACTAATCCATAAAGAGTAAACAACAGTTTTCCTCCTCATTCTCCTTCTCGCATTGCATCTGCGTAAGGCAATGCAAATATAAGGAATCGTCTATTGCTCGCTGATTAACCCTTTACCGCCTAGTATCACTTTACTGATTTTGTTCTGGCTAAAGCCAGACAATTTTATTCAGTTTTGGAAAAGACCTCTGTGAAGTAAAGGGATAAGGATAACTAAACTGGCAAGGTATGAGAATAAATTCAATGTCGAAGTAGAAAATTCTAAAGAGTTTTGGAGTACGAAAAGATAAGGAAAAATAAAGATTTATATCAGATTAATTAAAAATAATAAAACTGTCAAAAAATTTATGAAAATAATTTCAACACTGTACTCACCATCTTTGCTGTCCAATAATTATCCTTGTTATCCTACAACAGCAAGCAGGAGAATGTGATGTATACTTGAGTTGAGGTTTTATATAGTGGCTCAGAGATGGTCAACTAGTCTGCTACGTCACGCTGCTAGATGACCCTGCAATCATTATTTTCGAGGCTTGTTTAGTGAGAATAACATTGAATATCTACTTTCTATTCGTTGTTTTTGTGTCCCGAAGATCAATGTCACTGTGTTTGGGAAACTGATATCAAAATAGATGAAAAAACTACATTCACCTTATTTTAATTTCTTTACAATGGACTTTTGACCTTTTAATGCGGTGGAGGGGGGGGAGATAAAAAAATTCTAAACGTAAACGTGTAAGGGGGTCCTCATTTATGCATTTTGAAGTACCGAATTTGAATATAGCAAGAAAATTTTGAATTTAGGTGATTAACACCCGTGAACATGGGGTCTGAATATTTCCAACCCCTTTGTATGAAAAATTACCTTGTTCCTTATCCGGAATAATGATTTAAATGTTTAATTGGTCATAGATACAGTGTTCCTCGTTAACCTTGTTGCTGTTCCGTGCGTTTGTCTCTCTTCACACGAAAGTCAAGCTGGTGGCCCCGCCTCTAGGTTTGGCTTGGTGGAGGAGCGAGTTGCTTTCTTGCGTTCTCCACCGTACATAGCCAGGTATACCTGGCTCATCTGGTACCGTCCTGAGCCAGGCATCTAGTCTTCTCTTGAAAACTTCATCTTTGACCCCTGTAACGTTTCTGAGGTCCTTTGGAAGCTAGTTGAAAAGTCTTGTCCCCCTGACAACCAAGCTCTTTTCCTTCAGAGTTGAGGAGGTCCCTTGTCGGGCCTTTAATTTGGGAACACTACACATTCTGCCTTTCCTATTTTCCAGTGTTGTTTGAACGGTAATTGGATTTAGTTTTAGGTTCGGTACCAGTTTTTCGATCATTTTCCATATGTAGATTATGGTGTACCTTTCTCTTCTTCTTTCCAGGGAGTACAGATTTAGTTTACTTAGTCTTTCCCAGTAGTTGATTTCTTTGCAGCCATCAATCTTGGTTGTGAAATGTCTTTGCGTTTCTTTTACTTTATTAGTTTCTTCCTTTATATTGGGACGTCAAAACTAAGCAGTATTCAAGTTTTGGTATAATCAGTGTTTTTAGCAGGGGGAATCATTACTGTCCTGTCCCTTCTTTTGAACGTTCTTAGTACCTGTCCCGTGACTCGTTTTGCTTTATTTATCGCTATCTGATTTTGTGTTTCGAATTTCGCATCATCTGTCATTATTATCCCTTGATCGATCTCTTTCGCGCTTCTCTGAATTTCCTGTCTATCTAGAGCATAATATGTAGTCTGTTTAAGTTCCTCTTTTCTACCATATCTCAAGAGCTGAAATTTCTCGGTGTTAAATGACAAGTTGTTGTCTTCTGACCATTTGTATATTTTGGTCGTGTCCCTCTGCACGGCCTCCACTTCATTTACATCGCTCATTTTTCTGCTGATCTTTGTATTGTCTGCGAAGGCTGTTACTATACTCTTGCTGTTTACTCCGCTGTCTATGTCTTTAGCATGATAATGAACAGGAGTGGGGCCAGTACTGTCCCTTGTGGTTCTGAGCTGCGTACTTCCGATTCTGATGATGATATACCTTGAATTTTGACGACCTGTAGACGTTCTCTGAGGAAGTTGTGGATCCATTTTCCCACTTTCCCTGTTATTCCCATATATTTAATTTTACATGCTATTATACCGTGATCACATTTGTCGAAAGCTTTAGCAAAATCTGTGTATATGACATCGTAGTTGTCATTCCCTTCCAGTGCGTCTAGACGTTTTTGTTTTCCATTTCGCATAGCTATAGAAGTATTTTGGATTTTTCTTTATTGCTTCTACCTCCGTTTCCTCTTCCCTCTTTGTATGGTCCTGAATCAGGGCTTATTTCCCTATCGATACCGTCCAGTTTTTCTTGTATTACTTTCCTGGCATTATCTCCGCAGTTGGCTAACTTCGCCTCTACTCTCTTTCTTTTGCGGAATATTCTTCTCTTTTGCTTCTCTCGCCAGCTCCTCTTTCCTTTTGGCTGCGATTTCGGAGCATATTTTTCCAAAATTCTCAGCGTTTTTCTTTCAAGGTTTTTAGCATTTCTTCTGTTGTTGTATTATCTAAAACTGTTCTCCACTCTATTTGGGCCATGTGCGATCTCATTGCTTCCCATTTATAGTCTTGGAGTTTAAGTTAATGGCCCCAAATTTGCTTCTTTGCTCAATGTGTGTATTTTCTTTTAATGTTGTCGTCATATGTGTTGATATCTCAATTAAGTTGTGGTCTGAGATAATGGTTGGGGTTATTTTTATATCAGCAATCAAGTTCGTGTTATTCGTGAATACCAGATCTAGGCAGTTATTTTTTCTGGTATGTTCTGTTATCTCCTGTGTCAGCATAAACTCATTTGTGAGAGCCATCAACATTTTTGCTTCTCCTGTTCCACCCCCCCTTTGTCATGGTATATATATATATATATATATATATATATATATATATATATATATATATATATGTGTGTGTGTGTGTGTGTGTGTGTGTTTTCTACCTCGTGGTGTACGGACGTTTTGTTTCCGCTCTGTGTAATATCGAAATAACTTGTGTTTATAAGTTCAGCCGTAAATTCTATCTTATACCAGTGTGTGTATTTAATACCAGTGAATTCGCGATAATAAATTATTAAATGAGAGCCGGTGGCATATAACTTGCACAACGAAAAAAAATCAAATTGAAATATAAATTTAAAACACTTCGAACGGAAAAAAAGCTCTGAGATTGTACACTAGGCCTAAGAGGGAAAAAGGTCAGTGCCATAAAAACGAAGGTCGAGTTATCGAAAGAAATTTGAGAAGCGAGGAAAAAAAAGGAAAATAAAGGAGGAAATAAAGAGGAAAATAAAGGAGAAGATGGCAAAACAGGAAGAAATGTGTAAATTGCGGGAAAATCAGAAAATTGAATAAAGCCGGATTATGTGTAATGGAATGTGCCGCATATCAACTTTGCGATTGCAAAAACGAAGCAGACCAGACCTCGGGCTTAAACTGCATTCTCTGCAATACCTTTAACACTACGAATGCATGAACTTAGATAGAAAAGAGAGGAAAATGGTAAATAGAATAAATAACAAAATCATAGGACTTTGTGATTTGTTATGCGTCAAGTGCATGGAAAACAATAGAAAATTAGTATAGAGGGGAACACAAAATGTTGAAATAGAAGAATCAAGTACAGCAGCTCTACCGACAGTAAAAAATGAAACAGAAAACGCCTACATAACCGAGAAGGAAAAAGAAAACACACAACAGGGAGGGGCGAAAGCAGCCTCAGAAAAAGAGGTACCCACGGCAGAAGAGGGAGATACGAAATACACACCAAAGGAAACAACCCCACTGAGTAGGGAAGAAGTAGTGGCGAAGCAGAAGAAGGAAATCGAATCACATAAGACACAGAGGGAATTTAAACGACGGGCCATATGCGAATATTATAAAATTGCGTGCAAATTTTAGCTCAAACTGCATACACAATTACCCTACAAAATGCTTCTATATGATGAGGAATGGGAAGTGCAAGTATGGACCAAACTGCAACTTTTTTCACCCTCGTATGTACAGACAGTCAATTACTGAGAAAAAATGCCTGAACATAGAGTGCCCGCATTTTCACATAAAAGGTACGCAAAGAAGAGAACGGGAAAGAACAGATCATATTCGACATAGAAGAAATAGCAAGAGTAATGAAACATATTTTTTAGAAGAAATGAGAAGAGTAAAAGCTCAGCTTGCCCTTTTAACAAGGAGAGACAGAACGCCGCAAACATATGCACCACAACATACGCACATCACCCCCCTATTCAACACCACCCACCAATATACAACAACAACAGTGATATCATGGGCCGCAACCCCAATACTCCCAAATGCAGCGGCCCAACCAATAACACCAAACAGGAACCGACATCGACCAGGAAACGACCATCATTTAGGAGAATCGAACACGAAGATTAGAAACCCGGTAAATGTATTATACACAAATATACAAGGCCTCTATACGGACCATGCAGACTGCAAATTACAATATTTGCAAAATTTAGCTACGGAAACCAGCATAGATATCATATGTCTAACGGAAACACACTTACATAAGTGCGAAAAAGGCTGCGAAAACTGCATCGAGATCTTACTGAAATAGCATTGCTGGACTACAACATATACAGAGCAGAGAGAGTGGCTAGACGAGGAGGAGGGTGTTGTATCTACGTGAAAAACACTTACACATGTGAAGTGAGTAAAGAAATGAAACAGCACAGTTGAAGTTATTATATTAGAAGTAAAAGAACTGAACCTAACCATTATGAACATCTACAGACCACCAAACACCACAAAAAGTGAATTCTAATTTGCTACAAATGAAATAGAAAAATATTAAAATTACTTGACACTCCAGCAACAAATATTTTAATTTTTGGAGATTTTAATTTCCCATTCATATCATAGAAGAAAAATGACGAAGTTATATATGTTGAGAAGTTTCATGGCAACATTACTAAAGATGACAGAACCCAAGCAACAATGCTATTAGATATTATGGAACATTACGCCCTTACCCAGGAAATCTGTGAAGCCACGAGAAAGGAGAACGTTTTGGATTTAATCTGGACAAATAACAACGAGATAATAATAAATAAAAAAGTAACGCACACAAAGTTCTCCGACCATAACCTCATCGATATACAATTGAAGTTAGCACCCAGAGTCCGAAAATGCATCCTAGAGAGGCAGATGGAATATTTGAAGGCTTAAACATAAATTCAAAAAAAGTAAATTGGGAAAACGTAAATAAAGATTTAAAGGAGGTAAATTGGGAATTGCTACCGCACGAGAAGACTCCACAATAAATACTCTGTATAATAGAGACGGAAACCAAAACCTATAATACTGAAATATATCCCAGAGAGACAGGAAAGAAAACGTAGCAAGCTCGAGAGGAAAATGAGGACTCTATTCAGGCAACGAAGACAAACCGTAAAACATCTCCACAGATGCAGAACTGATGCAAAGAGATTCAAACTAGAAAGGAAACTTGGCGAAATATAAATGGACCTAAAGCAAACATTCATACATAAGACAAACGAGGAGGAAAACAAGATAGCAGAAAACATAAAAAATAACCCAAAATACTTCTACACTTTTGCGAAAAGGAAAATGCAGTGTAAGGAGGGTATTGGACCGTTGGTAGACGGGGAGGCCGAATACACAAATGACCCGAAAGAAATAAGTGAACTGCTTAGAGAACAATTTAAATCTGTGTTTAGCACCCCTAAGTCCGAGATGGAAGTGGAAAACCCAGACGAGTTTTTCGACATTGATACAGATCAACCAAGAACAAATCCCGGCACAAACCTATTAATGGACTTCGAGTTCACGGAAGATGTAATTACGGCCTTATCACAGATGCGAGACAATTCAGCGCCAGGGCCAGACACATGGAGTGCCACATTTCTGAAGAAATGCAAAGAGAGTATTGTAAAACCGCTATACTTATTATAGAGGAAATCACTCGACACAGGACAAATTCCACTCCCCTTAAAGAACGCGAACATTGCCCCCCTATTTAAAGGTGGTAACAGAGCAATGCCCAAAAATTATCGGCCAGTGGCTCTCACTTCACACCTTATAAAGTGTTTTGAGCGCATAATTAGAGGCAAAACTACCTACTACCTACAAGAAAAAGACTTATACAACCCAAATCAACATGGCTTCAGGCCTGGTAGATCATGCCTGTCACAGCTACTAGACCACCAGGAGAAAATATTAGGAACATTGAGTCGAGGACAAAACATTTATGTAATATATACTGACTTTGCTAAAGCCTTCGATAAATGTGACCATGGAATCATAGCACACAAACTTAAGGATACAGGAATTACTGGAAAGCTAGGAAGGTGGATATTTAATTTCTTGACGCAAAGAACGCAAAGAGTGGTGGTAAAGGGAGTTAAATCGGAAGTCTCGGAAGTCGTGAGCTCTGTCCCACAAGGGACAGTATTAGCTCCCTTGCTGTTCATAATAATGATTGCAGATATTGATGCAGATATTAAGGACAGTATTGTACCATGTTTCGCAGATGACACAAAGATATGTAAGGAAATATTGAACGAAGATGACATAAGAAAACTACAAAACGATATTGAAACATTATTCCAGTGGCAGAAGACAACAATATGAAGTTCAACGAAGAAAAATTCCAACTTCTAAGATATGGTAATAACAAAGAGCTACAGAAAAAAGGGTACAAAACTCCGCAAGCCAAACAGATAACACCAAATCCACAAGTCAGGGATAATGTCGTCGGATGCAGAATTCAGAGAGCACTATAAAATCAAAATCACAACGGCTAGAAAAATAATGAGAATCATCTGGAGGAGCTTCCGCAGCAGAAAAGCAAACATCATGCTCAAATTATGGAAGAGTCTAGTCCTACCAATAATTGAGTATTGCTCAGTACTCACAAGCCCACACAGAAAAAGAGACATTGCGAGCATTGAAGCTATACAAAGGACTTTTACGTCTAAGATAGAGGAAACGGAAGGTGAAGACGACTGGTCTCGACTACAATCCCTGGAACTCTACTCTCTTGAAAGAAAGCGCGAGCGGTATACAATAATATACATATGAAAAATACTTGAGGGCTCTGTCCCTAACCTCAGAAATGAAATAGAAACAAACTGGAATGAGAGAAGAGGCAGATTTTGTACGGTCCCAGCTGCGGTGGGACAAGAAGCTATGAAAACGAGGATGGAAAATACCCTCAGAATACGGGGCCCAAAGCTTTTGAATGTCCTTCCAAAAGAAGTGAGGAATCTCCAGCACACCGACCTCAATAACTTCAAGAACCAGCTGGAAAGATTCTTGTGCAAAGTCCCTGACCAGCCATGCGTGGCTGGCTACGAGGGCAGGAGGCAATCAGAGAGCAATTCCCTCCTTCACCAAGTCCCGCAAATGAGGCGGGATGCTGCAGAGGGGTCGACCGCAGGTCGATCCTGAACTGTCGTTCAAACTCAACAAAATACAATACAATGATATATATATATATATTCCTATCCACCTTTTTGTATTTTATAAATGGGAATTTAACGTCTCCGCAGATCATTATATTGGGGGATGGAGGGTTTATGGCCTTTATTAGCTTTCTGATGCATCAATGGCCTCCGAGAATTTTTCGGTTGGGATGTTTGGAGGGCTATAGATGACTATTAGTATCACGTTTAGTTTTTCTATTTTCACTGCTTGGAGTTCCACAAAGCTGTTTGATTTACTTATTATCGTCTTTCTCATATGACCTTCATGTACATATATTACAGCCACCTTTACGTCTCGTTGTTCTATCCGCTCTTCGTAAGTTGAAGCCTCTATATTTATCTCTTCCTTATCAAGTACAATGTTCGCAGTTTTCATAATTTCCTTGGCAATCCTTAAGCTGAGTTTCTGTGAGGCATGCGATGTCCGCCCTTGTTTCGTCCATAAATCCTTTCCGGTAGGAAACTTTGTTGAGTGATTGGTTTGGTCTTATTCCTTGAATATTAGCCAGGACAATATTTAGGTTCTTTGTTTTTCGTTGCCCTTGTGCATTTTAAGTTCGTTTTCCTTCGGTATCACTTGTTTCGTTGCCCTATGATCCTCCGACAGAGATCCGTTTCCGCACACCTGTTCTGGTAGCTTCTTGGCTGGAAGCGGTTTGGCTTGGGGGTTTCCAGCTGTGTCAACTGCATGCGTTGGATAACATTTAGCAGCCGTATCGTGTCTGCGATGTTGAAAATTTTTTTTCTTCGCTTATTCTGTTCGATTGTTATTGTTATTCCTATTGTCATTTAAACTTTGTCCTTTGTTCTTTGAGTCCGTCGGAAGATGTTGATAGTAGCATTTTTTCCCGTATTTGCAGGTTCCATATTTTGAGCAAGTCCTGCAGATGTCCGGGTGTAGAATTCGCATCTGTCTCCAAATTTACAATGACCATTATTATAGAAGAAATTGCGTAATAGGGGATGTTCATATATACATTGTCCTCTTTTAAATCTGCAATTGTCTTTTATACTCGTATAATATCTGCATATAATTCCTTCCCCATATTTACTCGTGGCCTTTTTTTTTTGCCCTTATTGGGGGATTTTTCCTATTTGTGCTATTTGTGTTAATGTCCTTCGTTGCCCTTATACTATCTGTTGGCTTTATACTCTCTTTCGACTGCATGGTTTCGCCCTCGTTGTGTGACGGTATTTGATTTTTTTTCTACTTCGCCTTTCTTCGTTTCTTCTGTTTTCCTCTCTTCTTTATTCCCACTTTCCTCTTTCAATTTCTTCGCGTAGTCTCTTTCCGCTTAATTACTCTAAAAGAGTTTAATTCGGTCATGCAGTTTTTCGCAGAAATTTTTTATCCCATTAAGTTGCTTCGAGTTCGTTATAAGGGAGATATTTTCATCTTCCCATTCTAGGCATCTAAAATTAGATATTTAACCAAATATATTTTATCCAAACCTTGAAATTGGGGACTTTAAATAAATATCTGTATCTGTGACTTTCAGGGTGACCTAGAATGACCATTAGATTTAAAACGTAATAATGTACCGTTTATGCACAAACAATACCTGAAAATGTTTTTTATTACGAGTACAATACAAAATAGCCAATAAAGCATCACAGTGCTCACAGAACCGACTTTATCCGAACATCTTGTTAATTGCCCCTTCGAAGTTGTCCATGTTGGCTCTCTCACCCATGTTGAAAAATTCAATATTTTGAAGATGAAGTCTCATCTTGTTGTCCATCCTCAGAAGAAAAAACTTTAGGACACACGAGCGACGTGTTTTTCGCGTATCTAACCTCTGTGTACAGTCTATCCACTTTCTCCTTCTCAGAGATGTTTTCTCTGTTAAGGAACTGGTCCACTTCCGCTGCGACAGTGAACGGTCCTCCCATGCACTTCAGTTTCTGAAGATCTTCATTTTTCTGTCGCTCGATGGCCATGTTATCAATTTCTTTCTCGCTTATTCTATTCCTCTTCAGAGATTTTTGTTTTTCAATCCATGACAGCTTCATTTCTTTCAGTTCAGTTGCTGTCGTTCGGTACTTACTGAATGCGTCATGTTCTGTCTGACTTATCAGGTCAGCACTCTGTCGCTTCACGAACACACTTGATGCTCCCGCAAGATGACCGATGCCACGAATCGAGAATTCATAGTTCACAAAACCCACAGACTGCTGTTCGACGGGATTATGATGAGGGACATGCTGAAGCTTTTCTGAGAGAGTAGGTCAACTCGGTACTGCTGTGTTTGGCTTTCAAGCTCACAAAATTCGAAAATATGGCCTTTTTGGTGCTCAAAACTGTCAGCCAACATCTTCAGCAGGGGCTTTATTAGCCGTATCAGTTGGTCCTTGAGCAGTTCACTATATTCGCATATGGACTGCACAACCTCATGCATGTATAGGCTCTCTTGGAAGGTTATATCACTGATGAAATTGAAAGCGGGCGTATCTACGGACAGAAGAGACTCAGCCGTTGTTTCTTTGAACTCTTCATACAGAATTTTAAATGCAGGAATCAGTTCACCGTATGTTGTCGAGCTGGACGTCGTCAGTCGAATGAGAGGGTTTATCAGGTGAATGCTAATAAGGGCACCAGCACAGAAGAACACAGGAAAAAATGCGATTTCCTCAAATGATCTGCAGATACTGATCAACTGGTTGGTGACGTGACAAATCCCTGCAAAGAACTCTTCCATTTTCGCAGTGGTGCAGCGTCATTCCCGCACAGCTTGTGAGTCGAGCAAACCGCTTGTCCTTTAGTGAGAGGTTCTGAGTCTTCTCGGAGTGTATTGCTTCATCGAGTTCGCATGGGTAGTTCCATTGCTTGTGATCAAAGTCATGATTCACGATTCTTGTAAAGCAGTCAATCAATTACGCGAACGAACCCTCAAAAAGGCATTCCCCCAAAGAAGAAAAAGGAGAGAGTTGAAATCAAGGCCTCTAAAGCTCTTAAAACCTATCCCATTTTTGTTTTAAATTTAGAAAAGAATTTGTAGTGTGTAAGGTGCATGTATGTGTAGTGAGGAATAGAGGGAGAAGAGTGTGTTTGAGAGCATGCTGGGCTACTCACAAGGTAGATGAGACACGGAAAGTGATCAGCTAAAGAGGACAGTAACAGGAGAAACGGGAGTTCTAGCACTCTATGTCTCCTGCCTAACGTCCCTCCCAGAGTACTGCCCTGATGGATTGGTGTCTACCATCTCCAGCAACATGTTTACAATCTCGTCAATTAGTAATTGCTCTGTTGCACTGTTCTTTCCATTAGTAGAGTCGACCAAGAATGCTGCATAGATTTTATTCTGCCATATTCTTTGTTCATTGGATATCCAAAACTTTACATCAGGGAAGGATGCACGTTGGAGAACGAGTGAAACTTGGGATATTAATCATCGAACTCCAAAATATTGCAAACAGGTTCTTCACCCATCAAATTGTGGGACGTTTGATCTGTCAATAGAAAGCTTATGCGTGAGTAAAGTGATTCTAATGTTACTTCTCAAATTACTGTTGAAAAACACTCTAAACCAGTGGTATTTAACCTGGAGATAATTACCTTCAGGCGGATAATGTCTTAAAAAAAAGCCGAGTTATGGTTCCACTAAAGTTTTTTATTCTTTTCTAATTTTCCTTTTCTCATATTCTCCATTTAAAAAGGGAAGAGGGGTAATTACAGTTTTGTTGGCTAACTGAAGGGGTAACAGTTCAAAATAGGTTAAATACCACTGCTATACTGTAAACTCTTATAAGATATTCCAAAGAATAGGAATTACAAAGTACGTCCTTTGAAAATTCTCTCCTTTATTTAAAACATAAGTATGGGCAGAGAATGCTTCAGATTATAAAACCGATGTTGCTTATAAACAAACTTAAAAGACATTTTATCATAAAGTATACTCGTAATAAAATGCGAACTTTGTTTTTTATTTATTTCAATATTCCATGCGTCATTTATACCATTTATACCATACTCCAAAACGTTAAAGAAGGTAAAGTACAAACATAACAAACGTATAATTTAATAATGTACTAAATTAATGTAATATCGTAATTATTATGTACTGCATAATAATAATTAAAACTCTGTTTTAAAATATTTGAGAGATACTTAAAAACGAGATGCCCATGTAATTGGACATTTTATGTGACATTTTCTCCGAGGTTGGCTCTTTTCGTAAGTCACTTGTTTCCTCAAATTCCGATAACTTTCGAAGCGGGGTAACCTGAAGTGATGTTAGTAGAATAAGTAAACAACGAATTGCTTATTGATTATTATAGCTCAACCTAAAATAAAATCAATTACATTCGCAGTATGGCCAAAGTACACATTCCTCTCAATTCATGTAAGGAGTGCTACGAAAGTCGTGGTGATTTTTTATTCAGTAAATTTTATCACATTTTTAAACAGTTTTATTTTTTAAAGAAATCGTAAACTGAGCATGGTTTATCCAAAAAGGAAAACTGGAAAATCCGGATTGTTATTTGCAACGTCGTATTCAGATTTTTAGCATTACATCAATCATTGTTGCCTCGAAAGTTTTCACGGTATCCGAAGACGTCAAATCTTATAGCGCAAGCGCTGCATTTGGTGTGTCGTCACGTTTGTTTGCTGATGTCGTTCGCAACGTCGAGCCTCAGCTCAGTAATTATAACAAGTAAGATGAAAAAAAAAGCACAAAAAGTATGGAACGAGATGTATACCAAATAATATATTAAAAAAAAATAATTTATATGCGATAATCCATGTTTCGCTTCATATTCCAATTGATCTGGGTACCTGTTGGTAGAGAAGACGGAGATTTTATGACTCGCACATAAAAAAATCAATGAACAGTAGATGTACTTTAAGTAGAATGAGTACAGTTACACAAAAAAGTTACATTTATTAGTTAAAGCAGTCTTATAAATGATGAAGTTTAGAGTATACTTTTCACATAAATAAAACAAAAAATATTATTTCATTATATTTTAAAAGCTATATTAACAAGTACCTCTGTGAGCAGAACAGTGTTTTGATCATTCTCGCAAAAGCTATGTACGTAAATATTTATAGAGAGAAATTGCCACGGTTGACTGTGTTATAAGAATCATTGTTACTGAAAAAATACAGTATAATTACAGAGTAATGTGTGTTGAGGCATATGCTGTAAATATACAGTATGTACTGTAATTATTGTTTCGAATAACGATGACATTCAAGACAGGAAATTTCCTCGTAATTCATATTGAATTTTATTAATTTAAGAAATTACAATAACTAATTTATATTAGAAATTGATTATCCCCAATTTACCTTTCAAATTATGAACATATCGTAAACTTTTATCTCTCAGGTTTTATAGAAATTATTGTGATAAAAATTACGACCAATTACTACCAATTACTACCAGTGACTACTAATTACCATCGCGCAAACACAGTCCTCTTTATAACATTTATCAGTAAGAAAAATCGACAATTCTTTGTCACGCAAATTAAATTTGATCATTTCCAGGTTTGAGTTTGACGAACGGGACAAGTTCTCCCCATAAAACTTTGCTTTTTTAAATTTTTGTGGATTGAATCGTTTTATATATATATATATATATATATATCAGTGGCGACTCGTGGTATAAATGTATGGGGGTGCGATTTCATAAAATTGTACGACAACACGGACTCACAAGAGGCTAGCGCGAATCCAACTGCCGCTCACAAGAGTACTTGTATTAACATATGCGCTATGCCAGACGTACAATTCTAGTTAATTACAAATAAGTAATAATTTCAATAAAATACATATAAATGGCTTATATCATTATTACTGAAGTAACTATTAGTAAAAATAAAGTTATTATAAAAAAAATTCGCGATTGTACTTATATTTTCATTACAACAGTAAAATATAATTTATATTTACTTGAGCGAAAAATCTATCGCTCCATTCGGCTGCAATATTATTTTGTATTCAAACAGCAGTACGCTGTTTGAAGTTGTGCTATAAGTTTAGAATATTATGTACTGTATGAAGGCTTACTCAAAATGCCTCATGAATCATGATATGCCAGATGAATTTTTAAAATATATTTCAAGAATATTTTTTTTAATATCTTAAAATTAATTATTTTTTATCCGTTAAATTAATATTTATCGTTTCAAGCAAGGGGGAGCGACCGCTCCATCGCTCCTATACGCCAGTCGCCACTGATATATATATATAATATATTTTTTGACACCAAATTCCGCTATTCGCAAACCCAGCTCCGTTATTCAATGCCAGATAAGGGAATAAATAATTCACAATTCCGCCTGCTACCAAACGCAGCGTAGCATGCCCGTATCGCATGAAAAGGCACGGTCTTTGTGGCGAGATATGAGGAAGAAAGTCGTTGGTGAGAGCAGTGGTGGTGAAACTTTCAGTACGAGTCGGGGGTGGTTTGACCCCAGTCAGGGGTAGTTTGAGGAAATAAAAGTACAGTATAGGTATGTTTATTCTTTTATTGATGTTATTCATAACTTACTATGCTAATACAGGTCTGTATTTGTGTCTTATACTTGCTTTTATGTATCGTATGGGAACATATCCAAACATCTTACCTTCTGAAAAATGGCCACCGGAACGTATCCCTCCATAAAACATGTATTTATATAGGAAAAAATTATTCGTTATTCGCAATTTCGCTATTCGTAATGAGTCTGAGGACCATAACTCTTACGAAAACCGGGGTATAACTGTATACTGTATATGTACAGTATATACACATATATACTCTATATATGTATAACGATACAACCCACAAAAATTAAAAAAACAAAGTTTTATGGGGAAAACTTGTCCCGTTCGTCAAACTCGAACCCGGCAATGATCAAATTTAATTTGCGTGACAAAGAATTGTCGTAATTTTTCTTACCGATAAATGTTATAAAGAGTAAAGAGGACTGTGTTTGCGCGAACGTCATTAGTAATTATTATTGGTTACTGGTAGTAATTGGTATTAATTGGTTGTAATTATTACCACAATAATTTCTATAAAACCTGAGAGATAAAAGTTTACGATATGTTCATAATTTGAAAAGTAAATTGGGGCTGCTCAATTTCTAATATAGATTAATTATTATAATTTCTTAAATTAATAAATTTCGAGGGAATTACAGGGAAATTTACTGTTTTGAATGTCATCGTTATTCGAAACAATAATTACAGTACATAGATTTACAGCAAATGCCTCAACACACATCACTCTGTAATTATACAGTATTTTCTCAGTAACAATGATTCTTATAAAACAGTCAACCGTGGCATTTTTTCTCTCTATAAATATTTACGTACAGAGCTTTTACGAGAATGATCAAAACACTGTTCTGCTCACACAGGTACTTGTTAATATAGCTTTTAAAACATAATGAAATAATATTTTTTGTTTTATTTATGTGAAAAGTACACTCTAAACTTGATCATTTATAGGACTTCTTTAACTAATAAATGTAACTTTTTTGTGTAACTGTACCTCTTTTTACTTAAAGTACATCTACTGCATGTTCAGTTTTTTATGTGCTAGTCATAAAATCTCCTTCTTCTCTACCCACAGGTACCCAGAAATACATCATATCTTTGCCCTCTGAGTATTGATCAATATATTCTCACTTATCCTTGGTTAAGTGACAGACATGTTTTGCGAGTTCGTCATACACTCTAACTACGTGTTTCTCAGCCGGACTTGCCCTACGACCCTCGTGTCGTAAATCGTAATGGTAGGGTGGCGCGACCCCTTATCATCCTACAGGGGTAAAGAAACTCACGAAGCGACTTTTTTGGTTTTTTTGCGCGCAAATCACTACGACAGGGGTAAACAAACTACGATCCGTGGGGTCGCGACCCACCGTTTGGGAATCAGTACCTGAGAGTCTATCTCTTAAAAATTGTGCTTTTGAAAATAGTATGGAATTTTGAGGGAAGAGTTAACGAATTGTCCTTTGAAAATATCGAAGGATATTGTTCCTTTTTTTTCAAGATAAGGAGTGTTGAAGAAGTCGTGTTTTTTTTTTCGTTGGAGGGTGTTGGGGAAACGGGGTGTCTCAGGATTTCAGGATTTTTGGCAAACTACATCTGAGCACTGTTCACGGAAATTTCCAAAGTTTCTCTTATTCACGTCAGGTTAATGGAACTGTACAAATCATCGACATCGACTTTATAATTATTGAGCTGACGCTCGATGTTGCGAACGACATCAGCAAACAAACGCAACGCCACATCAAATGCAGCGCTTGCGATAAAAGATTTGGCTCCTTCGGATACAATGAAAATTCTTGAGGCAACGATGATCTGAAGTAATGCTAAAAATATGAATACAACGTTGCAACTAACAAACCGGATTTTCCAGTTTTCTTTTGCTGATACACCACGACTTTTTTAACACCCCTTCGAATTCAATTTTTATTTTAGGTTTGGCTTTAATAATTATCAATAAGCAATTCGTTGTTTACTTATTCCACTAACGTCACTTCAGTCAACCCCACTTCGAAAGTTATCGGAGGAATTTAAGGAAACAAGTGACTTACGAAAAGAGCAAACCACGGAGAAAATGTTCACATAAAATGTCCAATTAGATGGGCCATCTCGTTTTTTAGTATCTCTCAAGAATTTTCAAACACAGTTGTAAATTATCATTATGCAATACATAATAATTACGATATTACATTAATTTAGTACATTATTAAATTATACTTTTGTCATGTTTGTAATTTACTTCTTTTATAAGTTCTTGGGTAACTATTATATTTTGTAAAGAGCGTGGGGAATGGCTATAAACAAGAAAGAGCCAAGGCAACCATGGTGTGGTATAAATGACGTATGGAATATTGAAATGAATGAAAAACAAAGTTCGTATTTTATTACGAGTATACTTTATGATATAATGTCTTTTAAGTTTATTCATAAGCAACATCGGTTTCATAATCTGAAGCATTCTGTGAGCGTATGCATGTTTTATATAAAGGGCAGAATTTTCAAAAGGCGTACTTTGAAATTTCTCTTCTTTGGAATATCTAATAAGAGTTTATAGCAGTGGTATTTAACCTCTTTCTCACTGTTACCCCTTGAGGTAGCCAACTAAACTGTAATTACTGCCCCCCCCCCACCTTCTCCAATTGGTAATGATTATTACTACAATATTTTCTATAAAAAGTGAGAGATAAAAGCAAAAAACTTCACTTTTCTGCGTGAAGGTCAAAATCTGATATAAAACCCCAACCTAATAGAGAGAGTTTATTTCCACAACAGTTTCAATGCCCACTGGCATCCTCTTCGGGTGGATACAGAAAAACGAAGAGGATGCCAGTGGGCATCGAAACTGTTGTGGAAATAAACTGTGTCAATTAGAGTGGGTTTTTATTATCATATGAGAGATAAAAGTTTACGATATGTTCATAATTTGAAAGGTAAATTGGGGCGAATCAATTTCTAATTTCTTGGAGGTCAGGTGCTCATTGTATCCGAACAACTGATACAGTGAGAAAACGGACATAATATAAATTAGTTATTGTAATTTCTTAAATTAATAAAATTCACTGGGAATTACAGGGAAATTTACTGTTTTGAATGTCATCGTTATTCGAAAGAATAATTACAGTACATAGATTTACAGCATATGCCTCAACACACATCACTGTAATTATACTGTATTTTTTCAGTAACAATGATTCTTATAAAACAGTCAACCGTAGCATTTTTTCTCTCTTTAAATATTTACGTACAGAGCTTTTACGAGAATGATCAAAACACTGTTCTGCTCACAGAGATACTTGTTAATATAGCTTTTAAAATATAATGAAATAATAGTATTTTTTATTTATGTGAAAAGTACACTCTAAACTTGACCATTATAGGAATTCTTCAACTAATAAATGTAACTTTTTTGTGTAACTGTACTCTTTTTATTTAAAGTACATCTACTGCATGTTCATGTTTTTATGTGCGAGTCATAAAATCTCCTTCTCTACCTACAGGTATCCAGAAATACATCGTATCTTTGCCCTCTGAATAGTGATCAATTGGAATATGAAGCGAAACATGGATTATCGCATATAAATTATATTTATTTAATATATTATTTGATATACATCTCGTTTCATACTTTTGTGCTTTTTTTTCACCTAACTTATTTTCATTTTGTAGTTATAATAATTGTTACCGCAAAGTACTATATTTTCACTTATCCTTCGTTAGGTGACGGACATGTTTTCTGCGTTCATCATACACTTTAACTTAAAAAATGTGCTTTGAAAGTAGTATGCAATTTTTAGGGAAAAGTTAACAAACTGTCCTTCGAAAATATCGAAGGATTTTGTTCTGTTTTTTTTCAAAATAAGGAGTGTTGCAGAAGTCGTGTTTTGTTGGTCGGGGGTCGGGGGTAGGGGGGTTGTTTCATGATTTTAGGATTTTTGGCAAACTAACTCGGAGCAATGTTCACAGAAAATTGCAAAATTTCGTTTATCCACTACAGGTTAATGGAATTGTACAGACCATCGATATCGGCTTTATAATTATTGAGCTGAGGCTCGACGTTGCGAATGACATCAGCAAACAAACGTGACATCACACCAAATGCAGCGCCTGCGATATAAGATTTGACTTCTTCGGATACGATGAAAACTTTCAAGGCCACAATGATATGATGTAATGCTAAAAATATGAATACGACGTTCCAACTAACGAACAGGATTTTCCAGTTTTTTTTTTGGATAAACCATGCTCAGTTTACGATTTCTTTTAAAAATAAAACTGTTTAAAAATGTGATAAAAATACTGAATAAAAAATATATAAGATATAATGTCTTTTATATAAAATATGTAAGATATAATGTCTTTAATATGAAATATATAAGATATAATGTCTTTTATATAAAATATGTAAGATATAATGTCTTTTATATGAAATATATAAGATATAATGTCTTTTAAGTCTGTTTATAAGCAAAATCGGTTTCACAATCTGAAGCATTCTCTACCCATACTCATAAATGCAAAAAACTTCACTTTTTTCTACGTGAAGGTCAAAATATGAAAATAAAAACCCACTCTAATAGACAGAATTTATTTCCACAACAGTTTCGATGCCCACTGGCATCCTCCTTGGGTGGATACAGAAAAACGAATGATCCAAAACAAGAGGGAAAAACAGTCCAGGGACCGACCGTTAAGAAATTCGCACCTAAGTTAGATCCCATTCTCCCGACACCGGAAGGGCATTTTCATTAAAGGGACCCGCTTATAAGTACATTCGCACGAATTTAAAACTATCTTCCTGTTCTAAACATACAGATTTTTTTTTTTTTTTTTACATAACTATTACATTTATTATTAAGTTTATTACATTTAATATTGCATTATCATTTATTACAGAAATTATAAATTTATTATTACATTGGTTATTACATTGTTGTTTATTATACAGAACTTATAAACCGAAAAACGAATGAAAAAGGCGAGAAGGAAACAATCCAGAGACCATTGAGAAATTCGCACCTAGGTTAGATTCGTTCTCCCGACACTGGAAGGGCATTTTTATTAAAGGGACCCGCTTATAAGTACATTTGCACAAATTTAAAACTGTCTTCCTGTTCTAAACATACAGATTCTATTATTTTTTTTACATAATTATTACATTTATTATTAAATTTATTACATTTAATATTGCATTATTATTTATTACAGAAATTACAAATTTATTATTACATTGGTTATTACATTGTTGTTTATTATACAGAACTTATAAACCGAAAAACGAATGAAAAAGGCGAGAAGGAAAGAATCCAGAGGCCATTGAGAAATTCGCACCTAGGTTAGATACCGTTCTCCCGACACCGGAAGGGCATTTTATTACAGGGTCCCGCTTATAAGTACATTCGCACAAATTAAAACTATCTTCTTGTTCTATACATACAGATTCTAATATTTTGACATAATTACTGCATTTATTATTGCATTTACATTTTTTTTTTTTTAATATTTATTATTATTATCTTTACCCTAATTATTAAATTTATAATATTACCTTTATTATTACACCTGTTGCATTTATATATATTTCCACATTTATTACTTCCATAATTACATTTACTGAAAGCGAGTAAGGAAACAATCCAGTGGGCATCGAAACTGTTGTGGAAATAAACTCTGTCTATTAGAGTAGGTTTTCATTTTCATACCCATACTCATGTTTTAAATAAAGGACAGAATTTTCAAAGGACGTACTTTGAAATTCCTATTCTTTGGAATATCTGATAAGAGTTTACATCAGTGGTATTTAACCTTTTTTGTATTGTTACCCCTTCAGTTAGCTAACAAAATTGCAATTACCCCCCCTCCCCTCATTTCTAAATGGGAAATATGAGTAAAGGAAAATTAGGAAAGAATAACAAAACTTTAGTGGAATCATAACTCGCCTTTTTTTTTTAGACAGTGGCGCCAGCTCATTACCCCCTAAAATAGGGCGAATTATCCGCCTGGGGGGTAATTATCTCTAGGATAAATACCACTGGTTTACAGTTTCCTTCAACAAAAATTTGAGGAGTAACATTAGAATTACTTTACTCACGCATAAGCTTTGTATTGACAGATCAAACGTCTCACAATTTGAAAGTTGAGGAACTTGTTTGCAATATTTTGGAGTTCGATGATCAATATCCCAAGTTTCACTTGTTCTCCAACGTGCATCCTTCCCTGATGTTCATCAGGGTGCTTGTAAAGTTTTGGATATCCAATGAACAAGAAATATGGCAGAATAAAATCTATGCAGCATTCTTGGTCGACTCTACTAACGGAAAGAACATTGCAACAGAGCAATTACTAATTGACGAGATTCTAAACATGTTACAGGAGATTCTAGACACCAACCCATCATGGTAGTACTCCGGGGGGGGGGGACGTCAGGCACGAGACATGGAGTGCTAGAACTCCCGTTTCTCCTGTTACTGTCCTCTTTAGCTGATCTCTTTCCGTGTCTCATCTACCTTGTGAGCAGTCCAGCATGCTCTCAAACACACTCTTCTCCCTCTATTCTTCAGTACACATACATCCACCTTACACTACACATTCTTTTCAAAATTTAAAACAAAAATGGTATAGGTTTTAAGAGCTTTAGAGGCCTTGATTTCAACTCTCTCCTTTTTCTTCTTTTGGGGGGAAGGCATTTTTGAGGGCGTTCGCCCTTAACCCCGACTCCCTGCATTAAAAAAAATTGATTGACTGCTTTATAAAAATCGTGAATCATGACTTTGATCACAAGCAATGGAACTACCCATGCGAATTCGATGAAGCAATATGTCTGAGAAGAATCAGAACCTCTCACTGAAGGACAAGCGGTTTGATCGACTCACAAGCTGTGCAGGAACGACACTGCACCACTGCGAAGATGGAAGACAATTCTTTGCAGGGATTTGTCACGTCACCAACCAGTTGATCAGTATCTGCAGATCATTTGAGGAAATCGCATTTTTTCCCGTGTTCCTCTGTGCTGGTGCTCTCATTAGCATTCACCTGATAAACCCCCTCATTAGACTGACAACGTCTACCTCGACGACATATGGTGAACTGATTCCTGCACTTAAAATTCTGTATGAAGAGCTCAAAGGAACAACGGCTGAGTCTCTTCTGTCCGTGGATACGCCCGCTTTCAATTTCATCAGTGATATAACCTCTCAAGAGAGCTTATACAAGCATGAAGTTGTGCAGTCCATACGCGAATATAGTGAACTGCCCAAGGCCCAGCTGATACGGCTAATAAAGCCCCTGCTAAAGATGTTGGCGGCCAGTTTTGAGCACCAAAAAGGTCATATTTTCGGATTTTATGAGCTTGAAGGCCGAACACCACTCGTGCTCCTTAAGTCTTTGGACAGTTGATTAATCAGTTTTGGTCTTCTCACAACAAAA
Source organism: Bathynomus jamesi (assembly GCA_023014485.1). Lineage (NCBI taxonomy): Eukaryota > Metazoa > Arthropoda > Malacostraca > Isopoda > Cirolanidae > Bathynomus > Bathynomus jamesi. Next base: position 1,615,276 of record JAJOZX010000287.1, read on the forward strand.
CTATTTTCTTTCAGGGTTAAGGATGTTCCCTATCTAGCCTTTAATTTGTGAACACGACACAGTCCTCCTTTTCTACTTTCCACTGTTGTTTGCGGAGTTAGAGGGTTCAGAGTTAGATTAGGGACTAGTTTCTCCATTATTTCCCAAGTGTAAATAATGGTGCATATTGCTCTCCGTCTTTCCAGCGAATATAGGTTTAATTCGTGTAATCTTTTCCAGTAGTTTAGTTCTTTGCACCCACTGATCTTGCCTGTAAAGTTTCTCTGAATCCCTTCTAGTTTTCTAATGTCTTCTTTTTTATATGGGCATGTTAGGACCGATTTGGATATAATCAGTGTTTTCAGTAGAGAAATCATATGCCTATCCCTTCGTTTAAAGGTTCTCAGTATCTGCCCAGTTGTTCTCTTTGCTCTGTTTACTGCTATCTTATTTTGTGTTTCAAATTTCGCATCATCATTCATTACAACCCCTAAATATTTTGCTCTAGAATTTCTCTGAATTTCCTGTCCATTTGGGGTATAATATTCCATGAATCTTAGGTCTTCTCTTTTTCCGTAACGTAACAGCTGAAACTTCTCAGTGTTAAACTTCATATTGTTGTCTTCCGTCCACTTGTAGATTCTGTTTATATCTGTTTGTAGAGATCCTATATCTTCTGGGTTTCTTATTTTTCTTCTGATCTTTGTTCATCGGCAAAGGATGTTACTGTGCTGTCTCTGGTCTCTGGTAACGTCCTCATCTATGTCAGTTAGCATGATTATGAAGAGTAGTGGAGGTAATACTGTTCCTTGTGGTACTGAGCTGAGGACCTCTGATTCTGATGAAGATACTCCTTGTACTATGACGACTTGCCGTCGCTCACTAAGGAAACTATATATCCATTTGCCTACTTTTCCTGTTATTTCCATATATTTCAGAGTACTTTCGAGTATAGTTCAACTCCTCTTCCATTTCCCTGAAACTCGAAAGTACTCAAAAGTACTTGGCGTGGATGTTTAAATTTTTCCTGCGGGTTATTTCAGAATAAAGCAGTTCACGCGTTTAATATGAATCTCAGCCATATACTGTATATCTATTCCATTTCCACAACATTTAGGTTATATATAGTCAGGAAGCGTAATGCACCTAGTTTCGCTTATCGATGAGTCAGTCAAAAACTTTAATTATTGATATTAGTTTTTATTTAATTTTGACTTTCAAATTTTGGCTTTACCGGGCTCTTAAATTAATTTAAACATAATATATCACTTCATGATATGATTAAATTGTATACAGTATTTAAATAAACAGTAAAAAATATTAATTTACTGGAAAAACAAACAAAATTATAGTTGAGAACGAAATGGAAATTATAAGTATATAAATGATAAATTATAAATAAATTATAAAAATCATGACTAAAAAAGTAGTAAGTTAATTTTGAATACAAAATGGAACTTATAATGAAACATGAGAAATGAATTACGTAATATATTATATATTAAATATTAAAAGTCATTATTGATGATATGATGTAAATACAGTACAATAGAGTACCGTACTTTAGAGTACTTTAAACGCTGTTAGAAATAGAAGTTGGTCTGAGTATTTTTTGTTTTGGTTGAGTATTTAGGCACCTACATTTATAGTTTGTTAACCCGAACTTTACCGAACATGTCAGGAGTTAGAAATGTATGATAAATAGACGTCAAACGGTCTAACTGAGAACTGAGAACCTTTAAACGAAGGGATAGGCATACAATGATTTCTCTACTGAAAACACTGATCATACCCAAATCGGTCCTAACATGCCCATATAAAAAAGGAGACATTAGACAACTAGAAGGGATTCAGAGAAGCTTCACAGGCAAGATCAATGGGTGCAAAGAACTAAACTACTGGAAAAGGTTACGCAAATTAAACCGATATTCACTGGAAACCAGGAGAGAGAGATACACCATTATTTACACTTGGAAAATAATGGAGAAACTAGTCCCTAATCTTACTCTGAACCCTGTAACTTCCCAAACAGCAGTGGAAGGTAGAAAAGGAGGACTGTGTCGTGTTCCCAAATTAAAGGCTAGATAGGGAACATCCTTAACCCTGAAAGAAAATAGTTTTGTTGTGAGAGGACCAAAACTGATTAATCAACTGCCCAAAGACTTAAGGAACACGAGTGGTGTTCGGCCTTCAAGCTCATAAAATCCGAAAATATGACCTTTTTGGTGCTCAAAACTGGCCGCCAACATCTTTAGCAGGGGCTTTATTAGCCGTATCAGCTGGGCCTTGGGCAGTTCACTATATTCGCGTATGGACTGCACAACTTCTTGCTTGTATAGGCTCTCTTGAAAGGTTATATCACTGATGAAATTGAAAGCGGGCGTATCCACGGACAGAAAAGAGAGTCGTTGTTTCTATGAGGTCTTCATACAGAATTTTAAATGCAGGACTCAGTTCACCGTATGTTGTCAAGCTGGACGTCGTCAGTCTAATGAGAGGGTTTATCAGGTAAATGCTAATGAGGGCACCAGCACAGAGGAACACGGGAAAAAATGCGATTTCCTCAAATGATCTGCAGATACTGATCAACTGGTTGGTGACGTGACAAATCCCTTCAAAGAATAGTCTTCCATCTTCGCAGTGGTGCGGCGTCGTTCCTGCACAGCTTGTGAGTCGATCAAACCGCTTGTCCTTCAGTGAGAGGTTCTGATTCTTCTCGGAGTGTATTGTTTCATCGAATTCGCATGGGTAGTTCCATTGCTTGTGATCAAAGTCATGATTCACGATTCTTGTAAAGCAGTCAATCAATTTTTTTTAATGCAAGAAGTCGGGGTTAAGGGCGAACGCCCTCAAAAATACCTTCCCCCCAAAAGAAGAAAAAGGAGAGAGTTGAAATCAAGGACTCTAAAGCTCTTAAAACCTATACCATTTTTTGTAGTGTGTAAGGTGTATGTATGTGTACTGAAGAATAGGGGGAGAAGAGTGTGTTTGAGAGCATGCTGGACTGCTCACAAGGTAGATGAGACACGGAAAGAGATCAGCTAAAGAGGACAGTAACAGGAGAAACGGGAGTTCTAGCACTCCATGTCTCCTGCCTAACGTCCCTGCCGGAGTACTGCCATGATGGATTGATGTCTACAATCTGGTGCAACATGTTTAGAATCTCGTCAATTAGTAATTGCTCTGTTGCAATGTTCTTTCCGTTAGTAGAGTCGACCAAGAATGCTGCATGGATTTTATTCTGCCATATTTCTTGTTCATTGGATATCCAAAACTTTACAAGCACCCTGATGAACATCAGGGAAGGATGCACGTTGGAGAATAAGTGAAACTTGGGATATTGATCATCGAAATCCAAAATATTGCAAACAAGTTCCTCAACCTTCAAATTGTGGGACGTTTGATCTGTCAATACAAAGCTTATGCGTGAGTAAAGTAATTCTAATGTTACTCCTCAAATTATTGTTGAAGGAAACTGTAAACCAGTGGTATTTAACCTGGAGATAATTACCCCCCAGGCGGATAATTCGCCCTATTTTAGGGGGTAATGAGCTGGCGCCACTGTCTAAAAAAAAAAGGCGAGTTATGATTCCACTAAAATTTTGTTATTCTTTAGTAATTTTCCTTTACTCATATTCCCCATTTAGAAATGAGGGGAGGGGGGGTAATTGCGATTTTGTTGGCTAAGTGAAGGGGTAACAATGCAAAAAAGGTTAAATACCACTGCACTAAACTCTTATCAGATATTCCAAAGAATAGGAATTTCAAAGTACGTCCTTTGGAAATTCTGTCCTTTATTTAAAACATGAGTATGGGCAGAAAATGCTTCAGATTATGAAACCGATTTTGCTTATAAACACTTAAAAGACATTATATCTTATATATTTCATATAAAAGACATTATATCTTATATATTTATATAAAAGACATTATATCTTATATATTTTTTATTCAGTATTTTTATCACATTTTTAAACAGTTTTACTTTTTAAAGAAACCGTAAACTGAGCATGATTTATCCAAAAAAGAAAACTGGAAAATCCGGTTCGTTCGTTGTAACGTCGTATTCTTATTTTTAGCATTACATCATATCATTGTTGCCTTGAAAGTTTTCATGGTACCCGATGAAGTCAAATCTTATAACGCAAGCGCTGCATTTGGTGAGGCGTCGCGTTTGTTGCTGATGTCATTCGCAACGTCGAGCCTCAGCTCATAATTATAAAGCGATGTCGCTGGTCTGTACAGTTACATTGACTTGAAGTGGATAAACGAAATTTTGCAAGTTTCTGTGAACATTGCTCCGAGGTAGTTTACCAAAAATCCTAAAATCCGAAACAACATCCCCCTAC
>JAJOZX010000288.1:0-79373 GCA_023014485.1 Bathynomus jamesi
ATGTTATAAAGAGGACGACTGTGTTTGCGCGATGGTAATTAGTAGTAATTAGTAGTCACTGGTAGTAATTGGTAGTAACTGGTAGTAATTGGTAGTAATTGGTCGTAATTTTTATCACAATAATTTCTATAAAACCTGAGAGATAAAAGTTTACGATATGTTCATAATTTGAAAGGTAAATTGGGGATAATCAATTTCTAATATAAATTAGTTATTGTAATTTCTTAAATTAATAAAATTCAATATGAATTACGAGGAAATTTCCTGTCTTGAATGTCATCGTTATTCGAAACAATAATTAGAGTACATACTGTATATTTACAGCATATGCCTCAACACACATTACTCTGTAATTATACTGTATTTTTTCAGTTACAATGATTCTTATAACACAGTCAACCGTGGCAATTTCTCTCTATAAATATTTACGTACATAGCTTTTGCGAGAATGATCAAAACACTGTTCTGCTCACAGAGGTACTTGTTAATATAGCTTTTAAAATATAATGAAATAATATTTTTTGTTTTATTTATGTGAAAAGTATACTCTAAACTTCATCATTTATAAGACTGCTTTAACTAATAAATGTAACTTTTTTGTGTAACTGTACTCATTCTACTTAAAGTACATCTACTGTTCATTGATTTTTTTATGTGCGAGTCATAAAATCTCCGTCTTCTCTACCAACAGGTACCCAGATCAATTGGAATATGAAGCGAAACATGGATTATCGCATATAAATTATTTTTTTTTAATATATTATTTGGTATACATCTCGTTCCATACTTTTTGTGCTTTTTTTTTTCATCTAACTTGTTTTCATTTTGTAGTTATAATAATTGTTACTGCAAAGTACTATATTTTCACTTATCCCTCGTTAAGTGACGGACATGTTTTATGCGTTCATCATACACTTTAACTCTAAAAAATGTGCTTTCAAAGTAGTATGGAAATTTTAGGGAAAAGTTAACAAACTGTCCTTCGAAAATATCAAAGGTTTTTGTTCTGTTTTTTCAAAATAAGGAGTGTTGCAGAAATCGTGTTTTGTTGGTGGGAGTTCGGGGGTAGGAGGGGGGTGTTTTCGGATTTTAGGATTTTTTCCAGACTACTCGGACTACTGTTTACAGAAACTTGCAAAGTTTCGTTTATCCACTTCGGGTTAATGGAACTGTACAGACTATCGACATCGGCTTTATAATTACTGAGCTGAGGCTCGACGTTGCGAACGACATCAGCAAACAAACGTGACGACACACCAAATGCAGCGCTTGCGCTATAAGATTTGACGTCTTCGGATACCGTGAAAACTTTCGAGGCAACAATGATATGATGTAATGCTAAAAATCTGAATACGACGTTGCAAATAACAATCCGGATTTTCCAGTTTTCCTTTTTGGATAAACCATGCTCAGTTTACGATTTCTTTAAAAAATAAACTGTTTAAAAATGTGATAAAATTTACTGAATAAAAAATCACCACGACTTTCGTAGCACTCCTTACAACGAATTGTGAGGAATGTGTACTTTGGCCATACTGCGAATGTAATTGATTTTATTTTAGGTTGAGCTATAATAATCAATAAGCAATTCGTTGTTTACTTATTCTACTAACATCACTTCAGGTTACCCCGCTTCGAAAGTTATCGGAATTTGAGGAAACAAGTGACTTACGAAAAGAGCCAACCTCGGAGAAAATGTTCACATAAAATGTCCAATTACATGGGCATCTCGTTTTTAAGTATCTCTCAAATATTTTAAAACAGAGTTTTAATTATTATTATGCAGTACATAATAATTACGATATTACATTAATTTAGTACATTATTAAATTATACGTTTGTTATGTTTGTACTTTACCTTCTTTAACGTTTTGGAGTATGGTATAAATGGTATAAATGACGCATGGAATATTGAAATAAATAAAAAACAAAGTTCGCATTTTATTACGAGTATACTTTATGATAAAATGTCTTTTAAGTTTGTTTATAAGCAACATCGGTTTTATAATCTGAAGCATTCTCTGCCCATACTTATGTTTTAAATAAAGGAGAGAATTTTCAAAGGACGTACTTTGTAATTCCTATTCTTTGGAATATCTTATAAGAGTTTACAGTATAGCAGTGGTATTTAACCTATTTTGAACTGTTACCCCTTCAGTTAGCCAACAAAACTGTAATTACCCCTCTTCCCTTTTTAAATGGAGAATATGAGAAAAGGAAAATTAGAAAAGAATAAAAAACTTTAGTGGAACCATAACTCGGCTTTTTTTAAGACATTATCCGCCTGAAGGTAATTATCTCCAGGTTAAATACCACTGGTTTAGAGTGTTTTTCAACAGTAATTTGAGAAGTAACATTAGAATCACTTTACTCACGCATAAGCTTTCTATTGACAGATCAAACGTCCCACAATTTGATGGGTGAAGAACCTGTTTGCAATATTTTGGAGTTCGATGATTAATATCCCAAGTTTCACTTGTTCTCCAACGTGCATCCTTCCCTGATGTAAAGTTTTGGATATCCAATGAACAAAGAATATGGCAGAATAAAATCTATGCAGCATTCTTGGTCGACTCTACTAATGGAAAGAACAGTGCAACAGAGCAATTAATAATTGACGAGATTGTAAACATGTTGCTGGAGATGGTAGACACCAATCCATCAGGCAGTACTCTGGGAGGGACGTTAGGCAGGAGACATAGAGTGCTAGAACTCCCGTTTCTCCTGTTACTGTCCTCTTTAGCTGATCACTTTCCGTGTCTCATCTACCTTGTGAGTAGCCCAGCATGCTCTCAAACACACTCTTCTCCCTCTATTCCTCACTACACATACATGCACCTTACACACTACAAATTCTTTTCTAAATTTAAAACAAAAATGGGATAGGTTTTAAGAGCTTTAGAGGCCTTGATTTCAACTCTCTCCTTTTTCTTCTTTTGGGGGAATGCCTTTTGAGGGCGTTCGCCCTTAACCCCTCCTTCCTGCAGTAAAAAAAATTGATTGACTGCTTTACAAGAATCGTGAATCATGACTTTGATCACAAGCAATGGAACTACCCATGCGAACTCGATGAAGCAATACACTCCGAGAAGACTCAGAACCTCTCACTAAAGGACAAGCGGTTTGCTCGACTCACAAGCTGTGCGGGAATGACGCTGCACCACTGCGAAAATGGAAGAGTTCTTTGCAGGGATTTGTCACGTCACCAACCAGTTGATCAGTATCTGCAGATCATTTGAGGAAATCGCATTTTTTCCTGTGTTCTTCTGTGCTGGTGCCCTTATTAGCATTCACCTGATAAACCCTCTCATTCGACTGACGACGTCCAGCTCGACAACATACGGTGAACTGATTCCTGCATTTAAAATTCTGTATGAAGAGTTCAAAGAAACAACGGCTGAGTCTCTTCTGTCCGTAGATACGCCCGCTTTCAATTTCATCAGTGATATAACCTTCCAAGAGAGCCTATACATGCATGAGGTTGTGCAGTCCATATGCGAATATAGTGAACTGCTCAAGGACCAACTGATACGGCTAATAAAGCCCCTGCTGAAGATGTTGGCTGACAGTTTTGAGCACCAAAAAGGCCATATTTTCGAATTTTGTGAGCTTGAAAGCCAAACACAGCAGTACCGAGTTGACCTACTCTCTCAGAAAAGCTTCAGCATGTCCCTCATCATAATCCCGTCGAACAGCAGTCTGTGGGTTTTGTGAACTATGAATTCTCGATTCGTGGCATCGGTCATCTTGCGGGAGCATCAAGTGTGTTCGTGAAGCGACAGAGTGCTGACCTGATAAGTCAGACAGAACATGACGCATTCAGTAAATACCGAACGACAGCAACTGAACTGAAAGAAATGAAGCTGTCATGGATTGAAAAACAAAAATCTCTGAAGAGGAATAGAATAAGCGAGAAAGAAATTGATAACATGGCCATCGAGCGACAGAAAAATGAAGATCTTCAGAAACTGAAGTGCATGGGAGGACCGTTCACTGTCGCAGCGGAAGTGGACCAGTTCCTTAACAGAGAAAACATCTCTGAGAAGGAGAAAGTGGATAGACTGTACACAGAGGTTAGATACGCGAAAAACACGTCGCTCGTGTGTCCTAAAGTTTTTTCTTCTGAGGATGGACAACAAGATGAAGACTTCATCAAAATATGCGAAAAACATAAAAACCTACATGAATTGTTTCAACATGGGTGAGAGAGCCAACATGGACAACTTCGAAGGGGCAATTAACAAGATGTTCGGATAAAGTCGGTTCTGTGAGCACTGTGATGCTTTATTGGCTATTTTGTATTGTACTCGTAATAAAAAACATTTTCAGGTATTGTTTGTGCATAAACGGTACATTATTACGTTTTAAATCTAATGGTCATTCTAGGTCACCCTGAAAGTCACAGATACAGATATTTATTTAAAGTCCCCAATTTCAAGGTTTGGATAAAATATATTTGGTTAAATATCTAATTTTAGATGCCTAGAATGGGAAGATGAAAATATCTCCCTTATAACGAACTCGAAGCAACTTAATGGGATAAAAAATTTCTGTGAAAAACTGCATGACCGAATTAAACTCTTTTAGAGTAATTAAAGCGGAAAGAGACTACGCGAAGAAATTGAAAGAGGAAAGTGGGAATAAAGAAGAGAGGAAAACAGAAGAAACGAAGAAAGGCGAAGTAGAAAGAAAAATCAAATACCGTCACACAACGAGGGCGAAACCATGCAGTCGAAAGAGAGTATAAAGCCAACAGATAGTATAAGGGCAACGAAGGACATTAACACAAATAGCACAAATAGGAAAAGTCCCCCAATAAGGGCAAAAAAAAAAGGCCACGAGTAAATATGGGGAAGGAATTATATGCAGATATTATACGAGTATAAAAGACAATTGCAGATTTAAAAGAGGACAATGTATATATGAACATCCCCTATTACGCAATTTCTTCTATAATAATGGTCATTGTAAATTTGGAGACAGATGCGAATTCTATCACCCGGACATCTGCAGGACTTGCTCAAAATATGGAACCTGCAAATACGGGAAAAAATGCTACTATCAACATCTTCCGACGGACTCAAAGAACAAAGGACAAAGTTTAAATGACAATAGGAATAACAATAACAATCGGAACAGAATAAGCGAAAAAAAAAAAATTTTCAACATCGCAGACACGATACGGCTGCTAAATGTTATCCAACGCATGCAGTTGACACAGCTGGAAACCCCCAAGCCAAACCGCTTCCAGCCAAGAAGCTACCAGAACAGGTGTGCGGAAACGGATCTCTGTCGGAGGATCATAGGGCAACGAAACAAGTGATACCGAAGGAAAACGAACTTAAAATGCACAAGGGGCAACGAAAAACAAAGAACCTAAATATTGTCCTGGCTAATATTCAAGGAATAAGACCAAACCAATCACTCAACAAAGTTTCCTACCGGAAAGGATTTATGGACGAAACAAGGGCGGACATCGCATGCCTCACAGAAACTCAGCTTAAGGATTGCCAAGGAAATTATGAAAACTGCGAACATTGTACTTGATAAGGAAGAGATAAATATAGAGGGCTTCAACTTACGAAGAGCGGATAGAACAACGAGACGTAAAGGTGGCTGTAATATATATGTACATGAAGGTCATATGAGAAAGACGATAATAAGTAAATCAAACAGCTTTGTGGAACTCCAAGCAGTGAAAATAGAAAAACTAAACGTGATACTAATAGTCATCTATAGCCCTCCAAACATCCCAACCGAAAAATTCTCGGAGGCCATTGATCACATCAGAAAGCTAATAAAGGCCATAAACCCTCCATCCCCCAATATAATGATCTGCGGAGACGTTAAATTCCCATTTATAAAATACAAAAAGGTGGATAGGAATATATATATATATCATTGTATTGTATTTTGTTGAGTTTGAACGACAGTTCAGGATCGACCTGCGGTCGACCCCTCTGCAGCATCCCGCCTCATTTGCGGGACTTGGTGAAGGAGGGAATTGCTCTCTGATTGCCTCCTGCCCTCGTAGCCAGCCACGCATGGCTGGTCAGGGACTTTGCACAAGAATCTTTCCAGCTGGTTCTTGAAGTTATTGAGGTCGGTGTGCTGGAGATTCCTCACTTCTTTTGGAAGGACATTCAAAAGCTTTGCGCCCCGTATTCTGAGGGTATTTTCCATCCTCGTTTTCATAGCTTATTGTCCCACCGCAGCTGGGACCGTACAAAATCTGCCTCTTCTCTCATTCCAGTTTGTTTCTATTTCATTTCTGAGGTTAGGGACAGAGCCCTCAAGTATTTTTCATATGTATATTATTGTATACCGCTCGCGCTTTCTTTCAATTTCTTTCAAGAGAGTAGAGTTCCAGGGATTGTAGTCGAGACCAGTCGTCTTCACCTTCCGTTTCCTCTATCTTAGACGTAAAAGTCCTTTGTATAGCTTCAATGCTCGCAATGTCTCTTTTTCTGTGTGGGCTTGTGAGTACTGAGCAATACTCAATTATTGGTAGGACTAGACTCTTCCATAATTTGAGCATGATGTTTGCTTTTCTGCTGCGGAAGCTCCTCCAGATGATTCTCATTATTTTTCTAGCCGTTGTGATTTTGATTTTATAGTGCTCTCTGAATTCTGCATCCGACGACATTATTACTCCAAGATCCCTGACTTGTGGATTTGGTGTTATCTGTTTGGCTTGCGGAGTTTTGTACCCTTTTTTCTGTAGCTCTTTGTTATTACCATATCTTAGAAGTTGGAATTTTTCTTCGTTGAACTTCATATTGTTGTCTTCTGCCTACTGGAATAATGTTTCAATATCGTTTTGTAGTTTTCTTATGTCATCTTCGTTCAATATTTCCTTACATATCTTTGTGTCATCTGCGAAACATGGTACAATACTGTCCTTAATATCTGCATCAATATCTGCAATCATTATTATGAACAGCAAGGGAGCTAATACTGTCCCTTGTGGGACAGAGCTCACGACTTCCGAGACTTCCGATTTAACTCCCTTTACCACCACTCTTTGCGTTCTTTGCGTCAAGAAATTAAATATCCACCTTCCTAGCTTTCCAGTAATTCCTGTATCCTTAAGTTTGTGTGCTATGATTCCATGGTCACATTTATCGAAGGCTTTAGCAAAGTCAGTATATATTACATAAATGTTTTGTCCTCGACTCAATGTTCCTAATATTTTCTCCTGGTGGTCTAGTAGCTGTGACAGGCATGATCTACCAGGCCTGAAGCCATGTTGATTTGGGTTGTATAAGTCTTTTTCTTGTAGGTAGTAGGTAGTTTTGCCTCTAATTATGCGCTCAAAACACTTTATAAGGTGTGAAGTGAGAGCCACTGGCCGATAATTTTTGGGCATTGCTCTGTTACCACCTTTAAATAGGGGGGCAATGTTCGCGTTCTTTAAGGGGAGTGGAATTTGTCCTGTGTCGATTGATTTCCTCTATAATAAGTATAGCGGTTTTACAATACTCTCTTTGCATTTCTTCAGAAATGTGGCACTCCATGTGTCTGGCCCTGGCGCTGAATTGTCTCGCATCTGTGATAAGGCCGTAATTACATCTTCCGTGAACTCGAAGTCCATTAATAGGTTTGTGCCGGGATTTGTTCTTGGTTGATCTGTATCAATGTCGAAAAACTCGTCTGGGTTTTCCACTTCCATCTCGGACTTAGGGGTGCTAAACACAGATTTAAATTGTTCTCTAAGCAGTTCACTTATTTCTTTCGGGTCATTTGTGTATTCGGCCTCCCCGTCTACCAACGGTCCAATACCCTCATTACACTGCATTTTCCTTTTCGCAAAAGTGTAGAAGTATTTTGGGTTATTTTTTATGTTTTCTGCTATCTTGTTTTCCTCCTCGTTTGTCTTATGTATGAATGTTTGCTTTAGGTCCATTTATATTTCGCCAAGTTTCCTTTCTAGTTTGAATCTCTTTGCATCAGTTCTGCATCTGTGGAGATGTTTTACGGTTTGTCTTCGTTGCCTGAATAGAGTCCTCATTTTCCTCTCGAGCTTGCTACGTTTTCTTTCCTGTCTCTCTGGGATATATTTCAGTATTATAGGTTTTGGTTTCCGTCTCTATTATACATAGTATTTATTGTGGAGTCTTCTCGTGCGGTAGCAATTCCCAATTTACCTCCTTTAAATCTTTATTTACGTTTTCCCAATTTACTTTTTTTGAATTTATGTTTAAGCCTTCAAATATTCCATCTGCCTCTCTAGGATGCATTTTCGGACCTCTGGGTGCTAACTTCAATTGTATATCGATGAGGTTATGGTCGGAGAACTTTGTGTGCGTTACTTTTTTATTTATTATTATCTCGTTGTTATTTGTCCAGATTAAATCCAAAACGTTCTCCTTTCTCGTGGCTTCACAGATTTCCTGGGTAAGGGCGTAATGTTCCATAATATCTAATAGCATTGTTGCTTGGGTTCTGTCATCTTTAGTAATGTTGCCATGAAACTTCTCAACATATATAACTTCGTCATTTTTCTTCTATGATATGAATGGGAAATTAAAATCTCCAAAAATTAAAATATTTGTTGCTGGAGTGTCAAGTAATTTTAATATTTTTCTATTTCATTTGTAGCAAATTAGAATTCACTTTTTGTGGTGTTTGGTGGTCTGTAGATGTTCATAATGGTTAGGTTCAGTTCTTTTACTTCTAATATAATAACTTCAACTGTGCTGTTTCATTTCTTTACCCTCACTTCACATGTGTAAGTGTTTTTCACGTAGATACAACACCCTCCTCCTCGTCTAGCCATTCTCTCTGCTCTGTATATGTTGTAGTCCAGCAATGCTATTTCAGTAAGATCTCGATGCAGTTTTCGCAGCCTTTTTCGCACTTATGTAAGTGTGTTTCCGTTAGACATATGATATCTATGCTGGTTTCCGTAGCTAAATTTTGCAAATATTGTAATTTGCAGTCTGCATGGTCCGTATAGAGGCCTTGTATATTTGTGTATAATACATTTACCGGGTTTCTAATCTTCGTGTTCGATTCTCCTAAATGATGGTCGTTTCCTGGTCGATGTCGGTTCCTGTTTGGTGTTATTGGTTGGGCCGCTGCATTTGGGAGTATTGGGGTTGCGGCCCATGATATCACTGTTGTTGTTGTTGTATTATTGGTGGGTGGTGTTGAATAGGGGGGTGATGTGCGTAATGTTGTGGTGCATATGTTTGCGGCGTTCTGTCTCTCCTTGTTAAAAGGGCAAGCTGAGCTTTTACTCTTCTCATTTCTTCTAAAAAATATGTTTCATTACTCTTGCTATTTCTTCTATGTCGAATATGATCTGTTCTTTCCCGTTCTCTTCTTTGCGTACCTTTTATGTGAAAATGCGGGCACTCTATGTTCAGGCATTTTTTCTCAGTAATTGACTGTCTGTACATACGAGGGTGAAAAAAGTTGCAGTTTGGTCCATACTTGCACTTCCCATTCCTCATCATATAGAAGCATTTTGTAGGGTAATTGTGTATGCAGTTTGAGCTAAAATTTGCACGCAACAATTTTATAATATTCGCATATGGCCCGTCGTTTAAATTCCCTCTGTGTCTTATGTGATTCGATTTCCTTCTTCTGCTTCGCCACTACTTCTTCCCTACTCAGTGGGTTGTTTCCTTTGGTGTGTATTTCGTATCTCCCTCTTCTGCCGTGTGTACCTCTTTTTCTGAGGCTGCTTTCGCCCCTCCCTGTTGTGTGTTTTCTTTTTCCTTCTCGGTTATGTAGGCGTTTTCTGTTTCATTTTTTTCTGTCGGTAGAGCTGCTGTACTTGATTCTTCTATTTCAACATTTTGTGTTCCCCTCTATACTAATTTTCTATTGTTTTCCATGCACTTGACGCATAACAAATCACAAAGTCCTATGATTTTGTTATTTATTCTATTTACCATTTTCCTCTCTTTTCTATCTAAGTTCATGCATTCGTAGTGTTAAAGGTATTGCAGAGAATGCAGTTTAAGCCCGAGGTCTGGTCTGCTTCGTTTTTGCAATCGCAAAGTTGATATGCGGCACATTCCATTACACATAATCCGGCTTTATTCAATTTTCTGATTTTCCCGCAATTTACACATTTCTTCCTGTTTTTCCATCTTCTCCTTTATTTTCCTCTTTATTTCCTCCTTTATTTTCCTTTTTTTTCCTCGCTTCTCAAATTTCTTTCGATAACTCGACCTTCGTTTTTATGGCACTGACCTTTTTCCCTCTTAGGCCTAGTGTACAATCTCAGAGCTTTTTTTCCGTTCGAAGTGTTTTAAATTTATATTTCAATTTGATTTTTTTTCGTTGTGCAAGTTATATGCCACCGGCTCTCATTTAATAATTTATTATCGCGAATTCACTGGTATTAAATACACACACTGGTATAAGATAGAATTTACGGCTGAACTTATAAACACAAGTTATTTCGATATTACACAGAGCGGAAACAAAACGTCCGTACACCACGAGGTAGAAAACACACACACACACACACACACACACATATATATATATATATATATATATATTATATATATATATATACCAGGACAAAGGGGGGGGTGGAACAGGAGAAGCAAAAATGTTGATGGCTCTCACAAATGAGTTTATGCTGACACAGGAGATAACAGAACATACCAGAAAAAATAACTGCCTAGATCTGGTATTCACGAATAACACGAACTTGATTGCTGATATAAAAATAACCCCAACCATTATCTCAGACCACAACTTAATTGAGATATCAACACATATGACGACAACATTAAAAGAAAATACACACATTGAGGAAAGAAGCAAATTTGGGGCCATTAACTTAAACTCCAAGACTATAAATTGGGAAGCAATGAGATCGCACATGGCCCAAATAGAGTGGAGAACAGTTTTAGATAATACAACAACAGAAGAAATGCTAAAAACCTTGAAAGAAAAACGCTGAGAATTTTAGAAAAATATGCTCCGAAATCGCAGCCAAAAGGAAAGAGGAGCTGGCGAGAGAAGCAAAAGAGAAGAATATTCCGCAAAAGAAAGAGAGTAGAGGCGAAGTTAGCCAACTGCGGAGATAATGCCAGGAAAGTAATACAAGAAAAACTGGACGGTATCGATAGGGAAATAAGCCCTGATTAAGGACCATACAAAGAGGGAAGAGGAAACGGAGGTAGAAGCAATAAAGAAAAATCCAAAATACTTCTATAGCTATGCGAAAAGGAAAACAAAAACGCCTAGAAGCACTGGAAGGGAATAACAACTACGATGTCATATACACAGATTTTGCTAAAGCTTTCGACAAATGTGATCACGGTATAATGGCATGTAAAATTAAATATATGGGAATAACAGGCAAAGTGGGAAAATGGATCCACAACTTCCTCAGAGAACGTCTACAGGTCGTCAAAATTCAAGGTATATCATCATCAGAATCGGAAGTACGCAGCTCAGTACCACAAGGGACAGTACTGGCCCCACTCCTGTTCATTATCATGCTAACAGACATAGACAGCGGAGTAAACAGCAACAGTATAGTAACAGCCTTCGCAGACAATACAAAGATCAGCAGAAAAATGAGCGATGTAAATGAAGTGGAGGCCGTGCAGAGGGACACGACCAAAATATACAAATGGTCAGAAGACAACAACTTGTCATTTAACACCGAGAAATTTCAGCTCTTGAGATATGGTAGAAAAGAGGAACTTAAACAGACTACATATTATGCTCTAGATAGACAGGAAATTCAGAGAAGCGCGAAAGAGATCGATCGAGGGATAATAATGACAGATGATGCGAAATTCGAAACACAAAATCAGATAGCGATAAATAAAGCAAAACGAGTCACGGGACATGTACTAAGAACGTTCAAAAGAAGGGACAGGACAGTAATGATTCCCCCTGCTAAAAACACTGATTATACCAAAACTTGAATACTGCTTAGTTTTGACGTCCCCATATAAAAAGGAAGAAACTAATAAAGTAAAAGAAACGCAAAGACATTTCACAACCAAGATTGATGGCTGCAAAGAAATCAACTACTGGGAAAGACAAAGTAAACTAAATCTGTACTCCCTGGAAAGAAGAGAAAGGTACACCATAATCTACATATGGAAAATGATCGAAAAACTGGTACCGAACCTAAAACTAAATCCAATTACCATTCAAACAACACTGGAAAATAGGAAAGGCAGAATGTGTAGTGTTCCCAAATTAAAGGCCCGACAAGGGACCTCCTCAACTCTGAAGGAAAAGAGCTTGGTTGTCAGGGGGACAAGACTTTTCAACTAGCTTCCAAAGGACCTCAGAAACGTTACAGGGGTCAAAGATGAAGTTTTCAAGAGAAGACTAGATGCCTGGCTCAGGACGGTACCAGATGAGCCAGGTATACCTGGCTATGTACGGTGGAGAACGCAAGAAAGCAACTCGCTCCTCCACCAAGCCAAACCTAGAGGCGGGGCCACCAGCTTGACTTTCGTGTGAAGAGAGACAAACGCACGGAACAGCAACAAGGTTAACGAGGAACACTGTATCTATGACCAATTAAACATTTAAATCATTATTCCGGATAAGGAACAAGGTAATTTTTCATACAAAGGGGTTGGAAATATTCAGACCCCATGTTCACGGGTGTTAATCACCTAAATTCAAAATTTTCTACCCTTTGATCTTGGCTGTGAAGCTTCTCTGAATCCCTTCTAGCGATCTAATTTCTTCTTTTTTATATGGGGATGTTAGAACCGAGCCGTATTCCAATTTGGGTATGATCAGTATTTTCAGGAGAGGAATCATTATATTCCTATCTCTTCGTTTAAAGGTTCTCAGTATCTGCTCAGTATCTGTGGTTACTGATATCTTATTTTGTGTTTCAAATGTCGCATCATCAGTTATTACAACCCCTAAATCTTTGGCTTTAGAATTTTCTGAATTTCCTGTCCATTTGGGGTATAATATTTCATGAATTTTAGGTCTTCTCTTTTTCCATAACGTAACAGCTGAAATTTCTGTGTTAAATTTCATATTGTTGTCTTCCGCCCACTTATAGATTCTGTTCATATCTGTTTGTAGAGATCCTATATCTTCTGGGCTTCTTATTTTACTTCTGATCTTTGTGTCATCGGTAAAGGATGTTACTGTGCTGTCTCTGGTAACGTCCTCATCTATGTCAGTTAGCATGATTATGAAAAGTAGTGGAGGTAATACTGTTGCTTGTGGCACTGAGATGAGGACCTCTGATTCTGATGAAGATACTCCTTGTACTGTAACGACTTGCCGCCGCTCACTAAGGAAATTATATATCCATTTGCCTATTTTTCCTGTTATTTCCATATACAGTATTTCAGTTTATGTATTATGATTCCATGGTCACACTTGTCGAACGCTTTGGCAAAGTCTGTGTATATTACATCATAGTTTTCATTATTTTCAAGTGCATCAATAATGTTGTTGTAGTGTTCTATTCGTTGTGATAGGCATCATCTGCTTGACCGAAACCCATGTTGGTTATCATTGAATTTTTTCTGAGTTTCCAAAAAGTCAGAGATTTTCTGTCTAACTATTCTTTCAAATATTTTAGTGAGATGAGATATAAGCGACACTGGCCTATAGTTTTTGGCCTCGGATCGATATCCCACTTTATATTGGGACTATGTTCGCGCTCTTCAGGATGCCCGGTATTTCTCCCGTGTCTAGTGATCGTCTACATATCCAATATAGGGGTTCAGCGATTGCATTCTTGCAGTTTTTGATCAGTGTGGCATTCCATTCTCTTTCCTCTTTCTTGTATTTTTGGGACATATCTTTCCACATTTTCCAGCGGCTTCTCCCCTAAAGTCATTAGCATCTCTTCCGTAGTCTTGGCCTCGAAAATGGTTTTCCAATCTATTACTTCCATACTGGATGCAACATCTTCCCAATATATAGCTTTGGAGTGAAAATTAAGAATTAAAAATTTCAAATATATATATATATATATATATATATATATATATATATATATATATATATATACAAACTCAGAATGGTCCCCTGAGAAACTTATATGTTAAACACAGACCGTGCATGGAACAAGGAACTCTTCTGGGAAAATTAAATCCACTATAGTCCGAATAAGTAATGGTAAATGACAAATACCATAGTTTTTCTTTTTCATGATGCTAGCCCGACGTGGGGAACGGGTCTCTCGCAAAGAGGGCCCATAAATATAGCTTCCCTCACCAGCTATCTGCAAAGCAGACAGGATCCAGCTTTGGGACATGGATCCTGTCTGCTTTGCAGATAGCTGGTGAGGGAAGCTATATTTATGGGCCCTCTTTGCGAGAGACCCGTTGCCCACGTCGGGCTAGCATCATGAAAAAGAAAAATTATGGTATTTGTCATTTACCATTACTTATTCGGACTATAGTGGATTTAATTTTCCCAGAAGAGTTCCTTGTTCCATGCACGGTCTGTGTTTAACATATATATATATATATATATATATATATATATATATAATACTGAAATAACTCGCAAGAAAAAATGAAAAATCCATTCTGAGTACTTTCGAGTATATTTCAACTCCTCTTCAATTTTCCTGAAACTCGAAAGTACTGAAAAGTACTTGGCATGGATGTTTATATTCTTCCTGCGGGTTATTTCAGCGTGATGGACCTATTGTCGCTTATCGATGAGTCAGTCAAAAACTTTAATTATTGATATTAGTTTTTATTTAATTGGGACTTTCAGATTTTGGCTTTACCGGGCTCTCAAATTAATTTAAAGATAATATATCACTTCATGATATGATTAAATTATATAAAGTATTTAAATAAACAGTAAAAAATATTAATTTACTGGAAAAACAAACAAAATTATAGTTGAATACGAAATAGAAATTATAAGTATATAAATGATAAATTATAAATAAATTATAAAAATCATGAGTAAAAAGTAATAAGTTAATTTTGAATACAAAATGGAACTTATAATTAAATATGAAAAATGAATTACTTAATATATTATACATTAAATATTAAAAATCATTAGTAATGATGTGATGTAAATATAGTACAATAAAGTACTTTAGATTACTTTGGATCACCTGAAGATCACGGCCCCCAAGCTTCGTTCGTTAGCCTTATAAGGCTAACTAAAGAAGGCTGGGGGCCCTGATCTTCACGTGATCCAGTACTTTAAATATTGTTAGAAATAGAAGTTGGTCTGAGAATTTTGTGTTTTGGTTAAGTATTTGTACACCTTCATTTATAGTTTGTTTAATCGAATTTGACCGAACAACATGTCAAGAGTTAGAAATGAATGATAAATAGACGTCTAATGGTCTAACCCAGTGTTTCCCAAACGGTGGGTTGCGACCCGCGGGTCGTAGTTTGTTTACCACTGTAGTAGTGATTTGTGTACAAAACAAGGAAAGAAAATCCGCTTCATGAATTTGTGTACACCTATAAGATGAATAGGGGTCGCGCCGGCCTAAGATCCTGAAACGGCGGTCGTAGGGAAAATCAGGCTGGGAAACACTGGACTCTGAAATGAGATGTAACTAAAATGAGATGAGTGACAATTTAAGTTGAATTTAGCGTTAAAAATATGACGATATTATGCCATCAGAAATTTTATATAAAAATTTATTCGTAAATTCTCTAATATTTTTTCCTATCTTTATTCCAGTTTAAGCTCCTGATCGTTGGTTGCATTCTACTTTCAGTCTTCTCAGGTAAAAATGCTTCTTCTTCTTCTTAAGTTATTTGTATGTTATTAATATGCAGTTTCTGAAATAAAAATATCAATATATATATATATATATATATAGCAGTCCACAAATAACTTAGTTTTCTTTGCCTGGCAAACAAAATATGTACTACAAAATATAAACAAATACAGTTTTTATAATTCAGGAAAATAGTCGTTCAAAATTTTGATTTTTACCCTTTCAAACAAAAAAAAATTAGAAAAAAGCATAGTCCTTTTATTCAATGAATGTTAAGATAATTGTAATTATTTTATTGCATTTATTATATGTCTGAGATTTCTGTATTAATCTAAATTTTTCGAATGTTTGGAAAATTCGTGGAAGTGAACTGCTGCACGTTTCAGATCTTAAATTCTTGATGTCGCGAAAGAAGTAAAACAACCCCATTTATATATATATAAATGCATGGAATCACGATAACCTTTCGCTCCATACGCCCTCCTCTTATTGCATTTTTGTTATCATTATAAATTACTTTTCTTTATTTTAATATTAAAATTACTGTTCACGTTTTAGTACTCTTACAGTAGACCTTTATTAAAATGGATAATTGTTCTGTAAAGTTTAACGCATATTCTTCGTAACACATCAAGAACAATTATCGCTGAAAAGTCTTAAACTATGGGACACATTTCTGCTCTTTGTATAACGAAAGAAGACTTTTATGGATTTATCCTCTTAATTAAACAAAATATACTAAAGTTATTTAGGATCACCTGAAGATCAGGGCCCCCAGTCTTTGTTAGTTAGCCTTATAAGGCTGACTAAAGAAGGCTGGGGTCCATGATCTTCAGGTGATCGGTTCTTTAGTATATTTTAGTATTTGAGAAGTTTAGAAAAATTACACATAAATTATTTAAAATTTTTGCCTAAAATAAATAATATTATGTTGGTTGATCGTCATTAATACTTTTCTATGTCCCTTCAAACTAAATCAAATCGTGTATAAGGATTTCTGTGAACTTTTTCCACTGTGATTTATTTTTCGTAGTTTTCAATAATAATAATAGTAATAATAATAATAATAATAATAATAATAATTGAAAGAGACATTTGGCTCAATCCTGCACATATAATTGCTACCAACACCTTTCCCCAAATTTTTTAAATAAAAAAATCAATTACTTTTCGAGAGAAATTTGAAATATTTAAATTTGTAGTCCTTTGTTTTTTTAAGTATTTTTTTTAATGCAGGAAGTATGGGTCAACGCGGCAGAAGAGGAAGATTTCCACGTGAGTAATGTATAGACAATGCATTCACTATCTTATACACGTGTAAACTTAATATAATTTAGAAAAAGGAAATGATTTATCATTATTATATTATATAAACAAAACACAGTTAAATCTACACATTTAAAAATTCATCGCTAAAATTGCTAAAATTCATTGTTAAATGCTCTCAAAGCGTGAGGAAAAAATTTTTTTCGTTTGTATTATCTAACTATTGGAGACTTGCATTCCCACAAAGATTTATTATAAAACGATTGATACACCAAAGTATTGATACAAAAGTATTTTACCAAAGGAAAAAAGTTAAAAAAAGATAGCATTAATCGAGAGATTAGATCTTTAAGAGCAAAACGTTTTTTACTCTAAATAAGGATTATATTTACATTAAAGATACCCACATAAATATGCATAAAGATACAAGTAAAGATACACATAAAGATACACATAAAGATGCACATTAAACATACACGTAAAGATACACA
This sequence comes from Bathynomus jamesi, assembly GCA_023014485.1. Taxonomy (NCBI): domain Eukaryota; kingdom Metazoa; phylum Arthropoda; class Malacostraca; order Isopoda; family Cirolanidae; genus Bathynomus; species Bathynomus jamesi. Next base: position 17,440 of record JAJOZX010000288.1, read on the forward strand.
TAAAGATACATATAAAGATACAAATAAAGCTTTATAAATACTTACACACATTGCTGGTGATCTTGATTCCTATATAAATAGTGTTAAAAACTGCAAAAAAGTTCATTTTATTCAGACAAATCGCGCCATTCTCATTATAAATTTTAATACAACAGTTTTCACTGCATATATACATACGTACGTACATATATACATACATACATACACACATACATACATACATACACACATTTAATAGGAGCCCATAATTTTTATACTATTACACGTCAGTTTCAGTCACTTTCAGTTAACACGTAAATTGCTGTTGTAATTTTATAGCGTTGGACTCGGACTACTATTCCGAATCGGACTCGGACTCCGACGACAGGTACTACTGGAGTTCGGACTCCGACAGTTACTACTCGAGTTCGGACTCCTCCTCGGACTCCGACGACTCGAGTGAAGGTAAGCTGCAAATGTACTGTTGTGGGGTCAGGATTATTTATGAGTTTCATCCTTTTCAGTGGAATCATCAAAATTAGTTTCGTCTATCTACTTTCTAATATCTAAATGGTACTAGACGTTTCGTTATATATATGAAACGTCTACTCGACATTTCATATTTAACTTAGTTTTTGAAATGAATAATAGTTATTTTGAAATGTTTACTAGATATTTCAAATATCTGTAACGTTTCTTAAGTATTTCAAATAAGTATAGAGTGGAAATTAAACACTTCATTTGTATAATAAGTTAATTTTCTTTTTTTTGAAATGCTACTCTCTTCATCTGACCTTGATGAAGGTAACGGAGTTGATCGAAAGCTTTTACATTTTAATTTCAATAAATTAAGTATATTTCATCTTTGATTTTACCTCCAAATGAGTCATTTCACTTGTCTCACTACTGTGAAACATATTTAAAGACCAATTCATGTAAATTTTTACAGTGAAGATATTAAAATATTTTGAAGGTATTACAATAAGTGACCGTTTCGAAATTTGAAACATTTAAATTTAAAATCCATCGTCATGAAAGAAACGTTTTAATTCATCAACATTTCTCTTCCTATCGAAGAATACTTTCGTTTCCCCTTCGGCTGGAGAGGACGTTTGGGCTAGATATGGTGGCTACAGAGGATATGGGTGCAGAGGATACGGAAGAGGAGGACATGGATGGGGTGGATTTAAAAAATAAAGGTAATTTAAATTGGCGCAGTTATCTTTCCATTCTCACACACACACACACACACACACACACACACACACACATATATATATATATATATATATATATATATATATATATATATATACACCGTTATTCATAGCTTCGATATTCGTAGCTTCGCTTATACGTAATATATTTTTTGACACCAAATTCCGCTATTCGCAAACCCAGCTCCGTTATTCGCAATGCAAGATAAGGGAAAAAATAATTCACAATTCCGCCTGCTACCAAACGCAACGCAGCATGCCCGTACCGAAAAGGTACGGTCTTTATGGCGAGATGTGAGGAACAAAGTCGTTAGTGAAGGTGAGAGCAGTGGTGGTGAAACTTTCAGTACGAGTCGGGGGTGGTTTGACCCCAGTCAGGGGTAGTTTGAGGAAATAAAAGTACAGTATAGGTATGTTTATTCTTTTATTGATGTTATTCATAACTTACTATGCTAATACAGGTCTGTATTTGTGTCTTATACTTGCTTTTATGTATCGTATGGGAACATATCCAAACATCTTACCTTCTGAAAAATGGCCACCGGAACGTATCCCTCCATAAAACATGTATTTATATAGGAAAAAATTATTCGTTATTCGCAATTTCGCTATTCGTAATGAGTCTGAGGACCATAACTCTTACGAAAACCGGGGTATAACTGTATACTGTATATGTACAGTATATACACATATATACTCTATATATGTATAACGATACAACCCACAAAAATTAAAAAAACAAAGTTTTATAGGGAAAACTTGTCCCGTTCGTCAAACTCGAACCCGGCAATGATCAAATTTAATTTGCGTGACAAAGAATTGTCGTAATTTTTCTTACCGATAAATGTTATAAAGAGTAAAGAGGACTGTGTTTGCGCGAACGTCATTAGTAGTTATTATTGGTTACTGGTAGTAATTGGTAGTAATTATTACCACAATAATTTCTATAAAACCTGAGAGATAAAAGTTTACGATATGTTCATAATTTGAAAAGTAAATTGGGGCTACTCAATTTCTAATATAGATTAATTATTATAATTTCTTAAATTAATAAATTTCAATGGGAATTACACGGAAATTTACTGTTTTGAATGTAATCGTTATTCGAAACAATAATCAATAATTACAGTACATAGATTTACAACAAATGCCTCAACACACATCACTGTTATTATACTGTATTTTTTCAGTAACAGTGATTCTTATAAAACAGTCAACCGTAGTATTTTTTCTCTCTATAAATATTTACGTACAGAGCTTTTACGAGAATGATCCAAACACTGTTCTGCTCATAGAGGTACTTGTTAATATAGCTTTTAAAACATAATGAAATAATATTTTTTGTTTTATTTATGTGAAAAGTACACTCTAATATTGATCATTTATAGGACTTCTTTAACTAATAAATGTAACTTTTTTGTGTAACTGTACTCTTTTTACTTAAAGTAAATCTACTGCATGTTCATTTTTTATGTGCTAATCATAAAATCTCCTTCTTCTCTACCCACAGGTACCCAGAAATACATCATATCTTTGCCATCTGAGTATATGATCAATTGGAATATGAAGCGAAACGTGGATTATCGCATATAAATTATATTTATTTAATATATTATTTAATATACATCTTATTTCATACTTTTTGTGCTTTTTTCCCTCCAACTTGTTTTAATTTCGTAATTATAATAATTGTTATCGCAATGAACTATATTCGCACTTATCCTTTGTTAAGTGACAGACATGTTTTGCGAGTTCGTCATACACTCTAACTCCGTGTTTCTCAGCCAGATTTGCCCTACGACCCTCGTGTCGTAAATCGTAATGGTAGGGTGGCGCGACCCCTTATCATCCTAAAGGGATAAAGAAACTAACGAAGCGACTTTTTTGGGTTTTTTCGCGCACAAATCACTACTAAAGGGGTAAACAAACTACGATCCGTGGGGTCGCGGCCTACCGTTTGGGAATCACTAACAGTGAGTCTAACTCTAAAAAATTGTGCTTTTGAAAGTAGTATGGAATTTTAAGGGAAGAGTTAACAAATTGTCCTTTGAAAATATCGAAGGATATTGTTCTGATTTTTTACAAGATAAGGAGTGTTGAAGAAGTCGTGTTTTTTTTTTTCGTTGGAAGGTGTCGGGGAAAGTGGATGTTTCAAGATTTTAGAATTTTTGGCAAACTACATCTGAGCACTGTTCACGGAAATTTCCAAAGTTTCTCTTATTCACTTGAGATTAATGAAACTGTACAGACCATCGACATCGACTTTATAATTATTGAGCTGACGCTCGACGTAGCGAACGACATCAGCAAACAAACGCAACGCCACATCAAATGCAGCGCTTGCGATACAACATTTGACTTCTTCGGATATAATGAAAATTCTTGAGGCAACGATGATCTGAAGTAATGCTAAAAATATGAATACAACGTTGCAACTAACAAACCGGATTTTCCAGTTTTCTTTTGCGGATACACCACGACTTTTGTAACACCTCTCACATAATTTGAGAGGAATGTGTCCTTTGCTAGTGCTGCGAATTCAATTTTTATTTTAGGTTTAGCTTTAATAATCAATAAGCAATTCGTTGTTTACTTATTCCACTAACGTCACTTCAGTCAACCCCACTTCGAAAGTTATCGGAGGAATTTAAGGAAACAAGTGACTTACGAAAAGAACCAACCACGGAGAAAATGTTCACATAAAATGTCCAATTAGATGGGCCATCTCCTTTTTTAGTATCTCTCAAGAATTTTAAAACACAGTTGTAAATTAGCATTATGCAATACATAATAATTACGATATTACATTAATTTAGTGCATTATTAAATTATACTTTTGTCATGTTTGTACTTTACTTCTTTTATAAGTTCTTGGGTAACTATTGTATTTTGTAAAGAACGTGAGGAATGGCTATAAATAAGAAATAGCCAAGGCAACCATGGTGTCGTATAAATGACGAATGGAATATTGAAATGAATGAAACACAAAGTTCGCATTTTATTACGAGTATACTTTATGATAAAATGTCTTTTAAGTTTGTTTATAAGCAACATCGGTTTCATAATCTGAAGCATTCTCTGCCCATACTCATGTTTTAAATAAAGGACAGAATTTTCAAAGGAAGGTACTTTGAAATTCCTCTTCTTTGGAATATCTGATAAGAGTTTAGGAAAGAATAACAAAACTTTAGTGGAACCAAAAGTCGGCTTTTTTTTTTACAGAATGTCGTCAGCTCTTTACCCCCTGAAAAAAGGTGAATTATCCGCCTAGGGGTAGTTATCCCCAGGTTAAATACCACTGGTTTGAAGTGTTCTTCGACAGTAGTTTGAGAAGTAACATTAGAATTAGTTTACTCACATATAAGCTTTGTATTGAAAGATCAAACGTCCCACAGTTTGAAGGTTGAGGAAATTGTTTGCAATTTTTTCGGGTTCGATGATCAATATCCCAAGTTTCACTTGTTCTGCAACATGCATCCATCCCTGATGTTCATCAGGGTGTTTGTAAAGTTTTCGAATTCCAATGAACAAGAAATATGGCAAAATAAAATTTAGGCAGCTTCTTGGTCGACTCTACTAAAGGAAAGAACATTGCAACAGATCAATTACTAATGGACGAGATGGTAAACATGTTGGAGGAGATTATAGACACCAATCGATCAGGGAAGTACTCCGGGAGTGACGTTAGGCAGGAGACAGGTACTCCCGTTTTTCCTGTTACTGTCCTCTTTAGCTGATTCCGTGTCTCATCTACCTTGTGAACAGTCCAGTATGCTCTCAAACACACTCTTCTCCCTCTATTCCTCACTACACATATATGCGTCTTACACACTACACATTACGCCAGGTCGTTTTTGCTTGAAAAAAAAATTTTGGGAAGTTTAATTTACCCTGTATTACGAAAGTTTGTGTACCTACATAGGAAGTATCCTGACAAAGTTTCAAGCTTTTATATAAATATTTTGAGGTTCCACAAGTCACTTAAAGTTTTGGTGATTTTTTCCGATACTCCGTATAGTAAACTACAGCTATTTGCTGACTTGCCATGATAGTTTTCAATGCAAATCACCAGGAATTCACCACGAGAAGGTGGCTGTAGGTCGAATTCCACACCATGCCCAGCCCAATCTCCCTTCCATTAGTTTTTACATGTAGCTTATTGACATTTGTATTCGCATTTTGACTCAAATGTAGGCATGTTTGATCTTGAAGCAATTCTTGCCTTTCTAAAACCATCTCTATTTTCCTGGCCACAGACAGAAGCTGATGCTTCTTTTACAAGTTTGACACGTCTTTCCACAGCTTGTGAATGACATGGGTACTTTCTCAATAGAGGGTTAGTTTCATCACCCTTTACGATAAGCTCTAACTGCGTGTCTGTCAAGCTTTTTGTGAGAGGTGGTTCATGTCTTGGGTAGTCTCAAAATCGAATTAAATCTGTGCAGTCTCTTGCCAAGAAATTAATTTTAGGCCGTCTAAATTCTCTAATGCCCGAGGACACACTTTCCCTGGCTAAGAGAATGCGCCGGAAAGCTAACTCTCTCATTACTTGCCTTTCATCAAATAACATCGAGACCAATAAAGTTTCTGGGTGAGCAAATTTTGCCCCTCTTTCAATAACAGGATCAATGACTACCTTAAGCTCATCAGATAGGTATCTTGAACTAGATATCATAAACCAGAGGTGCCTTGGTCCCTGGTAATAGTAAGGATTTCGCTTTATATTAAACCACGTTGGGGCATAAACGCGAACAATGAATTCGATCAGAGTTTTCAAGTTTTCTGACGGCTTTTTGATCACAACATAAAGTCTAACTATCCTGTTGGCTGTTGTAAGCCATCTTGCATGGTTCAAAGGAACTGGGTTGCGGTTTCAAGGTTTTGTGAGCATTGGCCTTCTATGACTGCATTACAAATTTCCATGAGATACTTTTGATCTTGGCTTAGATCGAGATCCCCCGGAATAGAAGGCATATTACTTGATTTGATTGCTTCAAACTTGACAACTGCCATGTTTTCGCACTCAGTGAGACTTTTGCCAACATTTCCAGCAAGGGCTTTTCTTTTGGTCCTTTGGTTTTACCATCCAAATAATTAAACAAATGGCGGAGAGGTAGATCATTGGTATGCAGCAAACACACGAACCAATGAAAAAGAGTATTGTAGTGTACCTCTAGTTGCCTGATAACTCCATTATGTATGCCAGTGTTTACATTGGTTCCATCACATCCAATGACCTTCAGCTTGTCTACCTTAATATTGTTACTGTTAAGAAACTTTATCACTCCCTTAGAAATGTTAGTTGAATTTCCAGTCACAGGAGTGAAGTGCCCAAGATATTTTGATTCTAGTTCAACTATAAGCGTAATGTGTTCCTCAGTAATTGTTGTACTGTAGTACCTCCCATCCTTACAGATATTTGCTTTAGTTAAGTCCTTTCTTCCATCAAAATACAATGTTTCTATACTTTCTTCACTTGATTTACTCAACTCCTCTCTGATCTTCTTTCTCTGCCGTCTCACCTTATTCTTATCCACAACATTGTGATAATCTTCAGAGGTAATGAGACCAAAATCTTCCAGAACAGCAGAGGCAACGGCTGCACCAGCTCTGTCTGATATTCCGAATCGGTCACAAGTTTTTGCTAATGAAGGCAATTTGCGAGTGAGCTTATGTGCTTCACCTGATTTCTTTATACCTTCCTCAATGTGATCCTCATCATCACGCTCTCAATCTGTATCTCTGTTGATGTGTCAGAATCAGGAATTGTATGAAAGTTATCCCAGTCCATTGGCTCTTCCCTGGTAGTGGATGGGTTACTGATATCTCCATCTTCAATGTTTTTAGAAAATCGTGCTCTTTCTTGTTCTTTACGCTCAGATCTTATTTGCAGTTTCTGCGTTGTCTGTAAATCAATACTGCCTAATTCCATTTTTCGTGCACCTCTTTGGTCAATTAGGAAAGGACTTTCCATGGCAGGAACTTTTAGCTCTTTTTCACAAGTGCAAGAAAACAGATCATGGCATTTGCAGGCAGCAATATCAAAAAGCCTTTGATTTTTGGATTTGAACGCGGTCAGTTTAGATTCAAAATCTTTCCTTTTTCTACCAGCCTTCATCATATTTTTAGATTTTTCATGACAATCCTTTACTCTGGCTAATATCTGCTGTTCTGATATTGTTGGAATTGATGCACTTTTCCAGATCTCTTTTACCTTTGATGCAACTATTCTTGCCACATCATTAGCATTTGGCTTTTTTTTCCCCTCACTAGCTATAAGTAAGAGATATCTTGTTTGTAAATATTCTTTTAAAACTTCTTCATATAGGGGAAGTTGATTTCCACTGAGCTCAGCTTTCCCAAAAAGGGAAACAGCTAGACTCATGATTTTTTCAAATGTTGCTTTCACTTTTACGGCCTCAGCCATTTCGGATAATTTGGGGAAGTCACTTTGTTAGTGTAACAACGCGTATTTAACTATTCAAATAATCAATTCTGAAAAGAAAAATTGTATATATAAATTATATATATTCTGGACGAAACACAGTCAAGAAAAACTTAATAGCAACAAGAATACAAAAAATACAAGAAAATCTTAATAAAAAATCATAATTGCCAAATAATTAATTAATAAAGTTTACCTATTTAAATAAAGTTTTAAAAGTTTTGAAGTTTTTAGTAATGTTTTACGTTTTACTTGCAATCTTCAGAGGACTTGCGAAACATCGAAAACTTGATCAATTTAGTTTTTTTATTCATTGTTGAGCTTTTATAGTGCATCTACAAATTTCTTGGACACAGGCATGTGGAAATTCACAAATTTAATTTTTCGACCCGGCCTACTACACATTCTTTTCAAAATTTAAAACAAAAATGGCATAGTTTTTAAGAGCTTTAGAGGCCTTGATTTCGACTCTCTCCTTTTCCTTTTTGAGGGTGGGGGATGGGAAGCATTTTATGAGGAGGAGAAAGTGGATAGATTGTACACAGAGGTTAGATACGTGAAAAACACATCGCTCATGTGTCCAAAATCATCAGTGTTTTCGTCTGAGGAGGGACAGGAAGATGATGACTTCATCAAAATATGCGAAAACCATAAATACCTAAAGGAATCGTTTCAACGTGGGTGAGAGAGCCAACATGGACAACTTTGACGGGGCAATCAACAAGATATTCGGATAAAGTCGATTCTGTGGGCAGAGGGATGCTTTATTTGCTATTTTGTATTGTAATAAAAACATTACCAGATACTGTTTGTGTATAAACGGTACATTATTTCGCTTTTTAAGCTAATGGTCATTCTAGGTCACGCTGAAAGTTAAAGAGATATTTATTTGGAGGGCCCCAATTTCAAGGTACAGATAAAATATATTTGGTTAAATATTTATGACCAATTAAACGTTTAAATCATTATACCGGATGAGGAACACGGGAATTTCCATTAAAAGGGGTTGGAAATATTCAGACCCCATGTCCAGGGGTGTTAATGACCTCAAATCAAATTTTTCTTGTCATATTCGAATTCAGCAGTTCAAAATGATATAAAAGAGAAGAGGACCCTTACAAGGTTTGTATTTAGAATTTTTTCATAACCCACCTCCCTCTATTAATAGGTCAAAAGTCCAATGTAAAGTAATTAAAATAAGTTAAGTGTTGTAGATTTTTTGCCCATTTTCATTCGTTGTTTCTCAACAAAGTTACATTCGTTTCCAGTACACAAAAAAACAAATATAAAATTAATATTGCGTGTTATCTTCACTAAATAAACCTTGGGAATAATGATTACAGGGTCATCTAGTGACGGGACGTGCCAAGAAAGTTGACTATCCCTGAGCAAATATAAAAAACTAAGCTAAATTATACAATATATAACACTCTCTTGCTTGGTGTTGCAGGATAACAGGGATAACTACTGGACAGCAAAGATGGTGAGTACAGTGTTGAAATTATTTCAGTAAATTTGGTGACGGTGTTATTATTTTGAATTAATCTGATATAAATCCTTATTCTTCTTTATCTTTACGTGCTCCAAAAGCTCTTTAGAATTTTCTACATCGATATTGAATTTATTCTCATACATTACCAGTTCAGTTATTCTTCTCCCTTTACTTTACGGAGGTCTTTTCCAAAACTGAATGAAATTGTCTGGCTTTAGCCAGAACAAAATCAGTAGTGATATTGAGCGGTAAAGGTTTAATCAGCGAGCAATAGACTATTCCTTACATTTACATTGCCTTACCCAGATGCTATGCGAGGAGGAGAATGAGTAGCAAAACTGTTGTTTACTTTCTATGAATTAGTGGAAGGGATTTTGATATCGTTTGGGGATCGAATCAGGTGGATAAAAAGTGAAGAAAACGTTTACTAGTAACCCTTCTTCAGGAAATAATCATTCTCTGAAAAAGTTGTAATAAACTCGAAGGTAATATATATATATATAATAGACATTTCTTTCAATTTTTAACTATCTATGTATCCCTATTTCAAATATATATATATATATATATATATATATATATATACACTCTAAAATAACTCTGAGCACTTTCGAGCATATTTTAACTCCTCTTCAGTTTTCCTAAAACTCGAAAGTACTCGAAAGTACTTCTGGGTTATTGCCAGGAAACGTAATGAACCTAGTTTCACGTATTGATGAATCATTCAAAAAGTTGAATTATTGATATTAATTTTTATTTAATTTGGGCTTTCAGATTTTGGCTTTACCGGGCTCTCAAATTAATTTAAAGATAATATATCACTTCATGATATGATTAAATTATATACAGTATTAAAATAAACAGTAAAAAATATTAATTTACTAGAAAAACAAATAAAATTATAGTTGAATACGAAATAGAAATTATTAGTATATAAGTGATAAATTATAAATAAATTATAAAAATCATGAGTAAAAAGTAATAAGTTAATTTTGAATACAAAATGGAACTTATAATTAAATATGAGAAATGAATTACGTAATATATTATACATTAAATATTAAAAGTCATTATTAATGATATGATGTAAATACAGTACAAGAGAGTACTTGAGAGCTTTAAACACTATTAGAAATAGAAGTTGGACTGAGTATTTTGTGTTTTGGTTGAGTAACATTTCAAATGTATAACTCAAATCACATTCATTATGAGTTTGGTAAGACGTTTCATATATATATATATATATATATATATATATACAGAGTGGCCCAAAAGTAGGTATACAGTTTCATATGTTTATTTTTTAAATTCTTTTTGCTTTCAGGGAAGATAATGAACACCTGCGTAATTAACACATGTTATGTGTAAAGTTTCATTAAAAAAAATCATCAACTGTATACCTACTTTTGGGCCACCCTGTATTTTAACTGAAAGACAATTTATATACCTTCATTTATAGTTTCTTTAACCGAATTTGATTGAATCACATGTCAGGAGTTAGAAATGAATGATAAACAGACGTCTAACGGTGTAACCGAACACGTAATGAATGGCCTTTGAATTAAACATCTGAAATGTAACTAAAATGGGATAGGGTTAATAGAGTTTAATAGGATTTAATAGGGCTTACAGTGAGTTCAGTCACCAATTCAACCAGTGAAATGACCCATTGTTACTTCCTTAACTTCACTGATCTACCAGGAAATGGTATTATAAAGTTATCATTCTGATGTTATATTGTTGGTTGTTTCCTGGGTTCCTAAAGAAAAATGTTTCATGCAACTTTGAACTCAGATAATTTTAATTTTCTTAATAATGAAACAATTGTGTAGCTACATGCTTACTTATCTCTATATAAATTCGTTTCTTAGATTGTTAGATCGTTTGTTAGAGTCGAAACATTCTTCCTAACAAGTAACAGCAATATGATTCAGTGTGAGTGACAATTTAGCGTTAAAAATACAAAACAATTTACTCGTAGATTCTCTAATATTCTTTTTATCTTTATTCCAGTTAAAGCTCCTGATATCGGGTGTCATTCTACTTTCAGTCTTCTCAGGTAAAAATGTTACTTCTTCTTGTTAAGTTTTTTGTATATTATTAATATCCAGATTCTGAAATAAAAATATCAGTATATATATATATACATATATATCACATGACAAACAACTTAGTTTTCTTTGTATGGCAGACAAAATTTTCAATATACTACAAAATATAACAAAATACATTTTTCATAATTCATAAAAACAGTCATTCAAAATTTCGATTTTTAACTTTTCAAACAAAAACCATTGAAAAAAAAAAGTTCCTTAAAATTCTCTTACCAACAAATTTATTTTGCTGCGAAAAGTACTTTTATTAAATGAATGTTAAGATAATTGTAGTTACTTTATTGTATTTATTATATGTCTGAGATTTCTGTATTAATCTACATTTTTCGAATGTCCTGAGAAGATGCGGGGAAGTGAACTGCTGCAAGTTCCAGATCTTAAATTCTAGATGTTGCGAATACAGTAAAACAACACTATTTCTATATGATATATATATATATATATATATATATATATATATATATATATATATATATTATATATATTCTCTCTCTCTCTCTCTCTCTCTCTCTCTCTCTATATATATATATATATATATATATATATATATTCTCTCTCTCTCTCTCTCTCTCTCTCTCTATCTATATATATATATATATATATATATATATATATATGGGATGAATTTCACAATAAAACACGTGAAATGAATGGGTTTGTGGGTTTGCAGCATATATATATATATATATATATATATATATATATATATATATATATATACAAAGGTTGGGGAACCTACGAGGTTGGACAGTATTTTAGATTTAGTAATAACTACGGATGATAGGCTAATCACTGATCTTCAAGTAATAGAACCGTTAAGGAAAAGCGATCACAATATGGTAGAGTTTGTCCTCTCAGTAAGTCACTCGAAACCAGCTAACTCGACTAAAATTCCTAACTTCCAGCACGCAGACTTTCGTAAATTTTGAAATAAATTGTCACACGTCAATTGGGAAAACGTAATGGGGATATCCAACGCAAAACTAATGTGGGAATCGTTTGAAACAGTATTTAGGACTATAAATGAGGAATGTGTACCGTACAAAATTAAGCGTACGAAAGTAAACAACAAGCCCTTGTGGTTTACTTCTAGAGTAGGAGACATTATAAAGAGTAGAGATAGGGCTTATAGGCTACATAAGTGCGATAAAGACAATTTGTGGTTCCGAAACATCTACATGTTTCTAAGGCGTGAAGCGAAAAGTGTAATAAAAAAATCCGAGCGCGAATTTGAAATCTCCATACCTCGTGACGGTAAAGAAAACCCCAAGCGATTCTTTCAATACGTCAACAATAGAAATCCAGTATAAAGTGTCTTGGAGCCGTTGAAAAATGTTAACGGAGATCTAGTTTCTGAAAACAAGGAAATGGCTACCTTGCTAAACGAATTTTTTATGTCAGTTTTTACTATAGAAGATGTAACGAATATCTCTCTACGGTCATAGACACAATACATTTTGATAATGATAATATTTTGGATAATATTGTGGTTAGTGAAGGGACGGTAATGCTTTAAATGATAAAATGAAAATGCGTAAATCACCGCTGCCGGATTCCATATATCCCATACAACTAAAATAATTAAAAGATAGCATTGTTGTGCCGCTAACGAAGATTTTTAATGCGTCTATTTCTGAGGGGTGCGTACCAGATAATTTCAAGTTAGCAAACGTAACACCTATCTTTAAGAAAGGCGATAAAGGTGCGTCGGGAAATTATAGGCCAATCAATTTAACGTCTGTTGTAGGTAAGCTACTGGAATCAATAAATAGGGATCGTATAGTCGAACACTTACAATTGTATAACTTAGTTAGAAATACGCAGCACGGTTATAGGCGAAACAAATCTTGCTTAACTAATCTTTTAGAATTTTTTCAAAGCGTTGTTGACGTTTACGATAGTCATCAGGCGGATGATGTAGTGTATTTAGATTTTCAAAAAGCGTTTGACACCGTACCGCACAAAAGACTCATTGAAAAAAACTAAGGCTCATGTAATCAGGGGTGTAGTAATAAATTGGATAGAAGAGTGGTTGCGAGGTAGGAAACAGAAGGTGGTCGTTGATGGAGCGGAGTCATGTTGGGCTAATGTAGCGAGTGGCGTTCCTCAGGGTTCGGTATTGGGCCCCATGCTTTTTCTTATATATATTAACGATTTAGATGTCGGCCTAGTCAGTACAGTTTCAAAGTTTGCGGATGACACGAAGCTGGGTGGTAGGGTTATTAATGACGAAGATAGAGGTAAAATCCAGGAAGATCTGAATAAAATCGTAGATTGGTCAGTCACATGGCAAATGAGATTTAACGTTAAGTGCAAAATTTTGCATATAGGTTCGCGTAACGGTAATTTTGCATATAGTATGTCAGGGAAGGAGTTAACAAGCGTAGAGCAAGAAAAAGATTTAGGAGTTATAGTCACTGGTGATTTAAAAGTAGGGAAACAAAGTACAGCAGCGGTGAATAAAGCGCGCGATATTATAGTTCCCCATTATAAATCATTAGTTAGACCCCATTTGGAGTAAGCGATCCAATTTTGGAATCCGCATATGCGAAAAGATATAGACAAACTCGAAAGAGTTCAAAGACGAGCAACTAAGATGATTCCGTCGCTTAGGTCAAAGTTGTACGAGGATAGGCTTAAGGAGTTAAAATTGACTACACTCGAGACTAGAAGGCTAAGGGGTGATCTAATCCAGGTTTTCAAAATTATGAATGGGTTCGATAACGTAGATAGAGATAGCTTTTTCGAAATATCTCAATATAATAGGACTAGAAATAACGGGTGTAAGTTGACAAGTAGAAGGTTCGACACAGCAGTTGCCAAAAACTTTTTTACGCATAGAATAGTAAATAGCTGGAATAGTTTGCCGGTAGAAGTAATTAGTAGCACGTCTATAAACATGTTTAAAAATCGATTAGACGCAAATATTGATAGATTGGGTATAGTTTAAGGTAGTAAAATTAAGGTTTTGTGGTCCGGAACATGCGTAAAATTGTAGGTCCCCTCCGCCACCACAGAGGACATGCACAATACACAATTACGAACAGAGTTAGGTAGACTAGCCATGAGTGGATCCTAGGATCTTTGTTGGTCTGAAACATTATAACATTATATATACACACAGTATTTATATATATATATATATAATTATATATATATATATATATATATGTTAAACACAGACCGTGCATGGAACAAGGAACTCTTCTGGGAAAATTAAATCCACTATAGTCCGAATAAGTAATGGTAAATGACAAATACCATAGTTTTTCTTTTTCATGATGCAAGCCCGACGTGGGCAACGGGTTTCTCGCAAAGAGGTGCCATAAATATAGCTTCCCTCACCAGCTATCTGCAAAGCAGACAAGATCCAGCTTTGGGACATGGATCTACCCTAGATCCATGTCCCAAAGCTGGATCCTGTCTGCTTTGCAGATAGCTGGTGAGGGAAGCTATATTTATGGGACCTCTTTGCGAGAGACCCGTTGCCCACGTCGGGCTTGCATCATGAAAAAGAAAAACTATGGTATTTGTCATTTACCATTACTTATTCGGACTATAGTGGATTTAATTTTCCCAGAAGAGTTCCTTGTTCCATGCACGGTCTGTGTTTAACATATAAGTTTCTCAGGGGACCATTCTGAGTTTGTGTGTATATATAATATATATATTATATATTATATTATATATATATATATATATATATATATATATATATAAGGAAACAAACACAGGGAAAAGGAAAAAGAAACACGAAATCCGAGTGCTTTCGTGATATATTCACATCTTCAGGGACAAGAAAAATATTTCTTTCTTGTCCCTGAAGATGTGAATATATCACGAAAGCGCTCGGATTTCGTGTTTCTTTTTCCTTTTCCTTGTGATTGTTTGCTTATTAATAAGATCACGTGTTATTCTGTGATTTTACTGCATATATATATATATATATATATATATATTATATATATATATATTATCAAAGCTATTGACTTCTCCTTAGGGAAACGGAGCTTACAGATGAACAGAAGGATCAACACAACGGCAAACATTTTCATTTATTTTTTGTACTTCAGACGTTTCGACAAATCTTTTGTCATCATCAGTGAATTAAGTCTTAAAACCTTAAAACAAAAGTAAAAAGTGAAAAGTGAAAATTACATCAATACAATATTAAAACCATTAAAATTAAAACCTTAAAGCAAAATGAAAATTGCATCAATACAAAATTAAAATCATTTAAATTTCATCACTATAAAAACTAAAATTAAATTAAGTTACCTCAATAGGTAAATACACAATGTTTACATCCACCTCCATACTTGGCAAAGCCTAAGAGAACACTGGATGGTCAGAGGATTAGAAAGGATATGTCTATGAGAATCGGTTGGTTAGTTAGAAGAGCTGTAATTTGTAGGATGAGCTATTATTGTTAATGGAGGGTTTTTTTCTATAGATGTACAAATATTCTAAAATTCGGAGTTCTGTGAGGTTATTGGATCTAGTTAAAATTTCAAACTGAGTTTTGTGAAGGGGATGGTTGTTTTCATTACTATGGTTTCTAATTGCGGATTGTGGAGGGCTACTGAGGGGACGGTTGGTATGGACTGACAAGCCCAAATGTTGAGAAAGGCGCACCTCCAGTTGAGTTGAGTGCTGCCAATATACGCAGCCTTACAGCTGTCGCACGTGTATTTGTAAACAACATTGGGGCACACAGTTTTGGGGAATTCATCTTTGAACTTTAAAAAATTTGATAATTTAAGTGGGTTGACGAAGGCGAATCTAAAGTTTATTTGGGAATAACTAGACTTGAGCAGTTTGGACAATTCACCTCGAATACGCAATGATAAATAACCATAAAAAGGTAATTTAATATATCTGGTTTCTTTTGTACTGTAGTTATGGGGAGTTTAGTATTAAAAGTGTTATTTAAAAATTTCTTTAATTGGTTATCGAATAGATTAGAAGGGTAGTAATTGTTAATAAAGTACTGTTTTAAAAATTTAAATTCTTCGTTTAACGAAAAGTAATCCGAACAAATACGGTAACTTCTTGTTAATAATGTTACTATAGCACTAATCTTATATTTATAAAACATACAACTTAAATAATTGGTTCCCAAGCCAGTAAAAGTTTGTTTTCGAAATAGTGAAGTATGGAACTTATTATGAGCCCGTTTAACTAAAACATCCAGGAAAGGTAAATTATTATTTGTTTCGTTTTCACATGTGTACTTAATATTACTATGTTGTTTATTAAGATAATCAAGAAAAAGTTTTACGTGCGAATGATACGTGGATGACACTTTCTTAATATTTAACCATCCTTCACACGTAAAACTTTTTCTTGATTATTTTAATGAACAACATAGTAATATTAAGTACACATGTGAAAACGAAACAAATAATAGTTTACCTTTCCTGGATGTTTTAGTTAAACGGGCTCATAATAAGTTCCATACTTCACTATTTCGAAAACAAACTTTTACTGGCTTGGGAACCAATTATTTAAGTTGTATGTTTTATAAATATAAGATTAGTGCTATAGTAACATTATTAACAAGAAGTTACCGTATTTGTTCGGATTACTTTTCGTTAAACGAAGAATTTAAATTTTTAAAACAGTACTTTATTAACAATTACTACCCTTCTAATCTATTCGATAACCAATTAAAGAAATTTTTAAATAACACTTTTAATACTAAACTCCCCATAACTACAGTACAAAAAGAAACCAGATATATTAAATTACCTTTTTATGGTTATTTATCATTGCGTATTCGAGGTGAATTGTCCAAACTGCTCAAGTCTAGTTATCCCCAAATAAACTTTAGATTCGCCTTCGTCAACCCACTTAAATTATCAAATTTTTTAAAGTTCAAAGATGAATTCCCCAAAACTGTGTGCCCCAATGTTGTTTACAAATACACGTGCGACAGCTGTAAGGCTGCGTATTTGGCAGCACTCAACTCCAACTGGAGGTGCGCCTTTCTCAACATTTGGGCTTGTCAGTCCGTACCAACCGTCCCCTCAGTAGCCCTCCACAATCCGCAATTAGAAACCATAGTAATGAAAACAACCATCCCCTTCACAAAACTCAGTTTGAAATTTTAACTAGATCCAATAACCTCACAGAACTCCGAATTTTAGAATCTTTGTACATCTATAGAAACAAACCCTCCATTAACAATAATAGCTCATCCTACAAATTACAGCTCTTCTAACTAACCAACCGATTCTCATAGACATATCCTTTCTAATCCTCTGACCATCCAGTGTTCTCTTCGGCTTTGCCAAATATGGAGGTGGATGTAAACATTGTGTATTTACCTATTGAGGTAATTTAATTTAATTTTAGTTTTTATAGTGATGAAATTTAAATGATTTTAATTTTGTATTGATGCAATTTTCATTTTTCTTTAAGGTTTTAATTTTAATGGTTTTAATATTGTATTGATGTAATTTTCACTTTCTACTTTTTACTTTTGTTTTAAGGTTTTAAGACTTAATTCACTGATGATGACAAAAGATTTGTCGAAACGTCTGAAGTACAAAAAATAAATGAAAATGTTTGCCGTTGTGTTGATCCTTCTGTTCACATATATTATATATATATATATATATATATATATATATATATATATATATATATATATATATATACAGGGTGTCCGAGAATTATCTGTACAATTTTTGGCTGTTATTAAAAGTCAACCATGAAGTGTAGAAATTCCAGTGTTGTCCCATTTTACAGAGAATCTCATTAAGTTTTTTCTGATACCAAGTTTTGACAAGTTTTTTAGAAATTCCAGTGTGTCCGAACATTATCTGTACAATTTCATCTTTTAATAAAATTCTTGATAACACGCGTAAAATTCTTAAACAAGATTATTTAGAATCTGTATTTTCAAAAGTTTCTTTTATTAAAGTAACGTTGTTACAAACATTCGATATGTGCACCATTAGTGATTCGCAAAACATCCAATCGATACTCCAAATGTTGCCATGTACGCTGCAGCATATCCACATCAATTCGCTCAATAGCAGCTGTGATTCTTGCTTTAAATCATCAATGTCTGTCACCCACGTACATTTCTAAAAAACTTGTCAAAACGTGGTATCAGAAAAAACTTAGAGATTCTCTGTAAAATGGGACACACTGGAATTTCTACACTTCATGGTTGACTTTTAATAACAGCCAAATATTGTACAGATAATTCTCGGACACTCGGTATATATATATATATATATATATATATATATATAAATGCATCGAATTCACAATAACTTTTCGCTCCATACTCCCTCGACTACTGCACTTTCTGTATCATTATAAATTACTTTTAACCTCTTTTGGACCACTGGGCCGAATATGTACCGTTTCCAATACACGCATTTATAACTTAACCCTACAAAAAATTCAGTCAAGATGTTAAGTTGAGTTAAATACTGAAATTACTGTTCAAGTTTTAGTACTCTTACATTAGACCTTTATTAAAATGGATAATTGTTCTGTAAAGTTTAACGCATATTCTTCGTAACACATCAAGAACAATTATCGCTGAAAAATCTTGAAATATGGGACACATTTTTGTTCTTCGTATAATGAAAGACAACATTTTATGGGTTTATTCTCTTAATTAAACAAAATATAGTAAAGTTATTTAGTATATTTTAGTATTTGAAAGTTTGGAAAAATTACATATAAAATTATTTTAAATTTTTGCCTAAAATAAGTAATATTATGTTGAACCAAAAGTTATCAAAATTTTCACAATTTTTTAATTGCAATCGTCATATTCTATGGTCCTTCTCCATCTTCTAGTGTTATGTTGGTTGATCGTCATTGATAGTTTTCTGTTTCTTCAAACTATGTCCAGTCGTGCATAAGGATTTCTATGAACTTTTCGCACTGTGATTAACTGTTCATAGTTTCAATAATAATAATGATAATAATAATAATTCAAAGTGACAGTTCGCTCAATCCTGCTTTCAATACCTTTCCCAAAATTTTTGAATAAGAAAATCAATTACTTTTCAAGAGAAATTTTAATATTTAAATTTGTAATCCTTTGTTGAAAGATAGATTTGGGCTCAACTTTTACCTTTTACAAAGGGTATCATTTACTTTTACATTAGTTTACGTGGTACTATTTGCGAATTGTTTCGCAAGTTTAAGTATTTTATTTTTAATACAGGGAGTAGGACTCAAGAGCGAATGCTTAGAAAATGATTTTTTTATAAATTACTTGATAATTAATTCATACTTTTTTTTACTTTCATTACTAGAATTATCTGAAGGGCAAGGAGGAGCACCAACACCACACAACACCAACACCAACACCAACACCAACACCAACACCAACACCAACAGGAACACCAACAGGAGGACATGAATATGGAGAAGTAGGAGGATATGGACACGGAGGAGGAGGATCAGGAAATTATTCCTTCGGACCAGGAGGCCTTCGTTATATCAAAGGAGGTGAGTAATGTATAGACAATGCATTCACTTTCTTATACACGTGTAAACTTAATGTAATTTAGAAAAAGGAAATGATTTATCATTATTATATTATAAAAAAAACAGTTAAAAATTCATTGCTAAAATTGCTAAAATTCATTGTTGAAATTGCTATCAAATCGACTATTTCTGCTTTTTATAGCGCGTGTAAAAATAAAAAAAAGTTATCATAAAACGATTGATATACTAAGGTACTGATACCAAAGTATTTTACCAAAGGAAAAAAAGTTACAAAGATAACATTAGTTAAGAGATTAGATTTTCAAGAGCAAATATTTTTTACTCTAAATAATGATTATTTTACATTAAAAATACATATATACATACGCATAAATATACACATAAAGATTCACATTAAACATTCACGTAAAGATACATATAAAGATACATACTGTATTATGAATATTACATGTCAGTTTCAGTCACTTTTAATTAACATCTAAATTGCTGTTGTAATTTTATAGGTTATGGGGCGATAACGACTCGGATTCGTATAAGAACTACTACAATTCCTACTTGGATTCGGACTCGAAATACTCCAATTCCGACTCGGATTCGGACGGACTCCGTACTACTCTTCGGACGGAAGCTACTCGATTCGACACTCGGATTCGGACTCCGGTTCTTCGGAAGGTAAACGCAAATGTACTGTTGTGGGATCATGAGTATTTATGAGTTTTATCCTTTTCAGTGGAATTATCAAAATTAGTTCCGTCTGTCAACACTCTAAGCGGTACTAGACGTTTCGTTAGATATATGAAACGTCTACTCGACATTTCATATTGAACTTAACTTTTTGAAATGAATAATAGTTATTTTGAAATGTTTACTAGATATTTCAAATATCTGAAAACGTTATTTAAGTATTTCAAATATGTATAAAGTGGACATTAAACATTTCATTTGTATAATAAGTTAACTTTCTATTGTTTGAAATGCTACGATCTTCCTCTGACCTTGATGAAACTAACGAAATTGATCGAAAGCTTTCGCATTTTAATTTCAATAAATTAAGTATATTTTCCTTGATTTTACCTCCAACTGAGTCATTTTACTTGTTTCATTACTGCGAAATATATTTAAAGACCAATTCATGTAACTTTTAAAATGAAGATATTACAATATTTTGAAGGTTTTACGATAAGTGACCGTTTGAAATTTGAAAAATTTAAATTTCAAATCTATCATGAAAGATTTATCCCGAATAAACTACTTAATGATGTATTTAAAGCTTGTTTTTACTCTTTCCAAGGATCATATCGTGGAAGAGGCAGAGGCGGTAGAAGACGGAGCATCATTTTCCTTATTAACGGTGGAAGAGGAGGCAGAAGTTACAGAGGGAGGGGAGGACGCGACGGAGGCGGAGGAGGAAGACGTGGATATGGAGGATATTATGGGCGTAAATATGGTGGCTACAGAGGATACCGAAGAGGATGATATGGGTACAAAGGATACCGAAGCGGAGAATATGATTAGTGAGTACAGAGGATCTGGAAAAAAAATGAAGGTAATTTATACTGACACATTTATTTTTCCATTCTCTCTCTCTCTCTCTCTCTCTCTCTCTCTCTCTCTCTCTCTCTCTCTCTCTCTCTCCTCACACACACACCACAACATATATTATACATATATATATATATATATATATATATATATATATATATATATATTATATATATACCTTACCTTACAAAGGTAGAACTTGTCCCGTTCGTCAAACGCGAACCTGGAAATGATCAAACTTAATTTGTGTGACAAAGAATTGTCATAATTTTTCTTACCGATAAATGTTATGAAGTGGACTGTGATTGCAGGATGGGAATTAGTCGTAATTATTGGTTACTGGTAATAATTGGTAATGATTATTACTACAATATTTTCTATAAAAATTGAGAGATAAAAGCAAAAAACTTCTTTTCTACGTGAAGGTCAAAATAAAATAATAAAAGCCCACTCTAATAGAGAGAGTTTATTTCCACAACAGTTTCGATGCCCACTGGCATCCTCTTCGGGTGGATACAGAAAAACGAAGAGGATGCCAGTGGGCATCGAAACTGTTGTGGAAATAAAATATGTCTATTAGACTGGGTTTTTATTATCATATGAGAGATAAAAGTTTACGATATGTTCATAATTTGAAAGGTAAATTGGGAGCTAATCAATTTATAATTTCTAGGAGGTCAGGTGCTCATTGTATCCGAGCAACTGATACAATGAGAAAACGGACATAATATAAATTAGTTATTGTAATTTCTTAAATTAATAAAATTCACTGGGAATTACAGGTAAATTTACTGTTTTGAATGTCATCGTTATTCGAAACAACAATTACAGTACATTGATTTACAGCATATACCTCAACACACATCACTCTGTAATTATACTGTATTTTTTCAGTAACAATGATTCTTATAAAACAGTCAACCGTGGCATTTTTTCTCTCTATAAATATTCACGTACAGAGCTTTTACGAGAATGATCAAAACACTGTTCTACTCACAGAGGTACTTGTTAATATAGCTTTTAAAATATAATGAAATAATATTTTTTGTTTTATTTATGTGAAAAGTACACTCTAATATTGATCATTTATAGGACTTCTTTAACTAATAAATGTAACTTTTTTATGTAACTATACTCTTTTTACTTAAAGTACATCTACTACATGGTTATTTTTTTATGTGCGAGTCATAAAATCTCCTTCTCTACCTACAGGAACCCAGAAATACATCGTATCTTTGCTCTCTGAATAGTGATCAATTGGAATATGAAGCGAAACATGGATTATCGCATATAAATTATATTTATTTGATATATTATTTAATATACATCTCGTTTCATACTTTTTGTGCTTTATTTCATCTAACTTATTTTCATTTTGTAGTTATAATAATTGTTACCGCAAAGTACTATTTTTTCATTTATCCTTCGTTAAGTGACGGACATGTTTTGTGCGTTCATCATACATTTTAACTCGAAAAAAATGTGCTTTGTAAGTAGTATGCAATTTTTAGGGAAAAGTTAATAAACTGTCCTTCGAAAATATCGAAGGATTTTGTTCTATTTTTAGCAAAATAAGGAGTGTTGCAGAAGTCGTGTTTTGTTGGTCGGGGGTAGGGGGATGTTGTTTCAGGATTTTAGGATTTTTGGTAAACTACCTCGGAGCAATGTTCACAGAAACTTGCAAAATTTCGTTTATCCACTTCAAGTCAATGTAACTGTACAGACCAGCGACATCGGCTTTATAATTATTGAGCTGAGGCTCGACGTTGCGAATGACATCAGCAAACAAACGCGACGCCTCACCAAATGCAGCGCTTGCGTTATAAGATTTGACTTCATCGGGTACCATGAAAACTTTCAAGGCAACAATGATATGATGTAATGCTAAAAATAAGAATACGACGTTACAACGAACGAACCGGATTTTCCAGTTTTCTTTTTTGGATAAATCATGCTCAGTTTACGGTTTCTTTAAAAAGTAAAACTGTTTAAAAATGTGATAAAAATACTGAATAAAAAATATATAAGATATAATGTCTTTTATATAAAATATATAAGATATAATGTCTTTTATATGAAATATATAAGATATAATGTCTTTAAGTGTTTATAAGCAAAATCGGTTTCATAATCTGAAGCATTTTCTGCCCATACTCATGTTTTAAATAAAGGACAGAATTTCCAAAGGACGTACTTTGAAATTCCTATTCTTTGGAATATCTGATAAGAGTTTAGTGCAGTGGTATTTAACCTTTTTTGCATTGTTACCCCTTCACTTAGCCAACAAAATCGCAATTACCCCCCGTCTCCCCTCATTTCTAAATGGGGAATATGAGTAAAGGAAAATTACTAAAGAATAACAAAATTTTAGTGGAATCATAACTCGCCTTTTTTTTTTAGACAGTGGCGCCAGCTCATTACCCCCTAAAATAGGGCGAATTATCCGCCTGGGGGGTAATTATCTCCAGGTTAAATACCACTGGTTTACAGTTTCCTTCAACAATAATTTGAGGAGTAACATTAGAATTACTTTACTCACGCATAAGCTTTGTATTGACAGATCAAACGTCCCACAATTTGAAGGTTGAGGAACTTGTTTGCAATATTTTGGATTTCGATGATCAATATCCCAAGTTTCACTTATTCTCCAACGTGCATCCTTCCCTGATGTTCATCAGGGTGCTTGTAAAGTTTTGGATATCCAATGAACAAGAAATATGGCAGAATAAAATCCATGCAGCATTCTTGGTCGACTCTACTAACGGAAAGAACATTGCAACAGAGCAATTACTAATTGACGAGATTCTAAACATGTTGCACCAGATTGTAGACATCAATCCATCATGGCAGTACTCCGGCAGGGACGTTAGGCAGGAGACATGGAGTGCTAGAACTCCCGTTTCTCCTGTTACTGTCCTCTTTAGCTGATCTCTTTCCGTGTCTCATCTACCTTGTGAGCAGTCCAGCATGCTCTCAAACACACTCTTCTCCCCCTATTCTTCAGTACACATACATACACCTTACACACTACAAAAAATGGTATAGGTTTTAAGAGCTTTAGAGTCCTTGATTTCAACTCTCTCCTTTTTCTTCTTTTGGGGGGAAGGTATTTTTGAGGGCGTTCGCCCTTAACCCCGACTTCTTGCATTAAAAAAAATTGATTGACTGCTTTACAAGAATCGTGAATCATGACTTTGATCACAAGCAATGGAACTACCCATGCGAATTCGATGAAACAATACACTCCGAGAAGAATCAGAACCTCTCACTGAAGGACAAGCGGTTTGATCGACTCACAAGCTGTGCAGGAACGACGCCGCACCACTGCGAAGATGGAAGACTATTCTTTGAAGGGATTTGTCACGTCACCAACCAGTTGATCAGTATCTGCAGATCATTTGAGGAAATCGCATTTTTTCCCGTGTTCCTCTGTGCTGGTGCCCTCATTAGCATTTACCTGATAAACCCTCTCATTAGACTGACGACGTCCAGCTTGACAACATACGGTGAACTGAGTCCTGCATTTAAAATTCTGTATGAAGACCTCATAGAAACAACGACTCTCTTTTCTGTCCGTGGATACGCCCGCTTTCAATTTCATCAGTGATATAACCTTTCAAGAGAGCCTATACAAGCAAGAAGTTGTGCAGTCCATACGCGAATATAGTGAACTGCCCAAGGCCCAGCTGATACGGCTAATAAAGCCCCTGCTAAAGATGTTGGCGGCCAGTTTTGAGCACCAAAAAGGTCATATTTTCGGATTTTATGAGCTTGAAGGCCGAACACCACTCGTGTTCCTTAAGTCTTTGGGCAGTTGATTAATCAGTTTTGGTCCTCTCACAACAAAACTATTTTCTTTCAGGGTTAAGGATGTTCCCTATCTAGCCTTTAATTTGGGAACACGACACAGTCCTCCTTTTCTACCTTCCACTGCTGTTTGGGAAGTTACAGGGTTCAGAGTAAGATTAGGGACTAGTTTCTCCATTATTTTCCAAGTGTAAATAATGGTGTATCTCTCTCTCCTGGTTTCCAGTGAATATCGGTTTAATTTGCGTAACCTTTTCCAGTAGTTTAGTTCTTTGCACCCATTGATCTTGCCTGTGAAGCTTCTCTGAATCCCTTCTAGTTGTCTAATGTCTCCTTTTTTATATGGGCATGTTAGGACCGATTTGGGTATGATCAGTGTTTTCAGTAGAGAAATCATTGTATGCCTATCCCTTCGTTTAAAGGTTCTCAGTTCTCAGTTAGACCGTTTGACGTCTATTTATCATACATTTCTAACTCCTGACATGTTCGGTAAAGTTCGGGTTAACAAACTATAAATGTAGGTGCCTAAATACTCAACCAAAACAAAAAATACTCAGACCAACTTCTATTTCTAACAGCGTTTAAAGTACTCTAAAGTACGGTACTCTATTGTACTGTATTTACATCATATCATCAATAATGACTTTTAATATTTAATATATAATATATTACGTAATTCATTTCTCATGTTTCATTATAAGTTCCATTTTGTATTCAAAATTAACTTACTACTTTTTTAGTCATGATTTTTATAATTTATTTATAATTTATCATTTATATACTTATAATTTCCATTTCGTTCTCAACTATAATTTTGTTTGTTTTTCCAGTAAATTAATATTTTTTACTGTTTATTTAAATACTGTATACAATTTAATCATATCATGAAGTGATATATTATGTTTAAATTAATTTAAGAGCCCGGTAAAGCCAAAATTTGAAAGTCAAAATTAAATAAAAACTAATATCAATAATTAAAGTTTTTGACTGACTCATCGATAAGCGAAACTAGGTGCATTACGCTTCCTGACTATATATAACCTAAATGTTGTTGGAAATGGAATAGATATACAGTATATGGCTGAGATTCATATTAAACGCGTGAACTGCTTTATTCTGAAATAACCCGCAGGAAAAATTTAAACATCCACGCCAAGTACTTTTGAGTACTTTCGAGTTTCAGGGAAATGGAAGAGGAGTTGAACTATACTCGAAAGTACTCTGAAATATATGGAAATAACAGGAAAAGTAGGCAAATGGATATATAGTTTCCTTAGTGAGCGACGGCAAGTCGTCATAGTACAAGGAGTATCTTCATCAGAATCAGAGGTCCTCAGCTCAGTACCACAAGGAACAGTATTACCTCCACTACTCTTCATAATCATGCTAACTGACATAGATGAGGACGTTACCAGAGACCAGAGACAGCACAGTAACATCCTTTGCCGATGAACAAAGATCAGAAGAAAAATAAGAAACCCAGAAGATATAGGATCTCTACAAACAGATATAAACAGAATCTACAAGTGGACGGAAGACAACAATATGAAGTTTAACACTGAGAAGTTTCAGCTGTTACGTTACGGAAAAAGAGAAGACCTAAGATTCATGGAATATTATACCCCAAATGGACAGGAAATTCAGAGAAATTCTAGAGCAAAATATTTAGGGGTTGTAATGAATGATGATGCGAAATTTGAAACACAAAATAAGATAGCAGTAAACAGAGCAAAGAGAACAACTGGGCAGATACTGAGAACCTTTAAACGAAGGGATAGGCATGTAATGATTTCTCTACTGAAAACACTGATTATATCCAAATCGGTCCTAACATGCCCATATAAAAAAGAAGACATTAGAAAACTAGAAGGGATTCAGAGAAACTTTACAGGCAAGATCAGTGGGTGCAAAGAACTAAACTACTGGAAAAGATTACACGAATTAAACCTATATTCGCTGGAAAGACGGAGAGCAATATGCACCATTATTTACACTTGGGAAATAATGGAGAAACTAGTCCCTAATCTAACTCTGAACCCTCTAACTCCGCAAACAACAGTGGAAAGTAGAAAAGGAGGACTGTGTCGTGTTCACAAATTAAAGGCTAGATAGGGAACATCCTTAACCCTGAAAGAAAATAGTTTTGTTGTGAGAAGACCAAAACTGATTAATCAACTGTCCAAAGACTTAAGGAGCACGAGTGGTGTTCGGCCTTCAAGCTCATAAAATCCGAAAATATGACCTTTTTGGTGCTCAAAACTGGCCGCCAACATCTTTAGCAGGGGCTTTATTAGCCGTATCAGCTGGGCCTTGGGCAGTTCACTATATTCGCGTATGGACTGCACAACTTCATGCTTGTATAAGCTCTCTTGAGAGGTTATATCACTGATGAAATTGAAAGCGGGCGTATCCACGGACAGAAGAGACTCAGCCGTTGTTCCTTTGAGCTCTTCATACAGAATTTTAAGTGCAGGAATCAGTTCACCATATGTCGTCGAGGTAGACGTTGTCAGTCTAATGAGGGGGTTTATCAGGTGAATGCTAATGAGAGCACCAGCACAGAGGAACACGGGAAAAAATGCGATTTCCTCAAATGATCTGCAGATACTGATCAACTGGTTGGTGACGTGACAAATCCCTGCAAAGAATTGTCTTCCATCTTCGCAGTGGTGCAGTGTCGTTCCTGCACAGCTTGTGAGTCGATCAAACCGCTTGTCCTTCAGTGAGAGGTTCTGATTCTTCTCAGACATATTGCTTCATCGAATTCGCATGGGTAGTTCCATTGCTTGTGATCAAAGTCATGATTCACGATTTTTATAAAGCAGTCAATCAATTTTTTTTAATGCAGGGAGTCGGGGTTAAGGGCGAACGCCCTCAAAAATGCCTTCCCCCAAAAGAAGAAAAAGGAGAGAGTTGAAATCAAGGCCTCTAAAGCTCTTAAAACCTATACCATTTTTGTTTTAAATTTTGAAAAGAATGTGTAGTGTAAGGTGGATGTATGTGTACTGAAGAATAGAGGGAGAAGAGTGTGTTTGAGAGCATGCTGGACTGCTCACAAGGTAGATGAGACACGGAAAGAAAGAGATCAGCTAAAGAGGACAGTAACAGGAGAAACGGGAGTTCTAGCACTCCATGTCTCGTGCCTGACGTCCCCCCCCCCGGAGTACTACCATGATGGGTTGGTGTCTAGAATCTCCTGTAACATGTTTAGAATCTCGTCAATTAGTAATTGCTCTGTTGCAATGTTCTTTCCGTTAGTAGAGTCGACCAAGAATGCTGCATAGATTTTATTCTGCCATATTTCTTGTTCATTGGATATCCAAAACTTTACAAGCACCCTGATGAACATCAGGGAAGGATGCACGTTGGAGAACAAGTGAAACTTGGGATATTGATCATCGAACTCCAAAATATTGCAAACAAGTTCCTCAACTTTCAAATTGTGAGACGTTTGATCTGTCAATACAAAGCTTATGCGTGAGTAAAGTAATTCTAATGTTACTCCTCAAATTTTTGTTGAAGGAAACTGTAAACCAGTGGTATTTATCCTAGAGATAATTACCCCCCAGGCGGATAATTCGCCCTATTTTAGGGGGTAATGAGCTGGCGCCACTGTCTAAAAAAAAAAGGCGAGTTATGATTCCACTAAAGTTTTGTTATTCTTTCCTAATTTTCCTTTACTCATATTTCCCATTTAGAAATGAGGGGGGAGGGGGGTAATTGCAATTTTGTTAGCTAACTGAAGGGGTAACAATACAAAAAAGGTTAAATACCACTGATGTAAACTCTTATCAGATATTCCAAAGAATAGGAATTTCAAAGTACGTCCTTTGAAAATTCTGTCCTTTATTTAAAACATGAGTATGGGTATGAAAATGAAAACCTACTCTAATAGACAGAGTTTATTTCCACAACAGTTTCGATGCCCACTGGATTGTTTCCTTACTCGCTTTCAGTAAATGTAATTATGGAAGTAATAAATGTGGAAATATATATAAATGCAACAGGTGTAATAATAAAGGTAATATTATAAATTTAATAATTAGGGTAAAGATAATAATAATAAATATTAAAAAAAAAAAAATGTAAATGCAATAATAAATGCAGTAATTATGTCAAAATATTAGAATCTGTATGTATAGAACAAGAAGATAGTTTTAATTTGTGCGAATGTACTTATAAGCGGGACCCTGTAATAAAATGCCCTTCCGGTGTCGGGAGAACGGTATCTAACCTAGGTGCGAATTTCTCAATGGCCTCTGGATTCTTTCCTTCTCGCCTTTTTCATTCGTTTTTCGGTTTATAAGTTCTGTATAATAAACAACAATGTAATAACCAATGTAATAATAAATTTGTAATTTCTGTAATAAATAATAATGCAATATTAAATGTAATAAATTTAATAATAAATGTAATAATTATGTAAAAAAAATAATAGAATCTGTATGTTTAGAACAGGAAGACAGTTTTAAATTTGTGCAAATGTACTTATAAGCGGGTCCCTTTAATAAAAATGCCCTTCCAGTGTCGGGAGAACGAATCTAACCTAGGTGCGAATTTCTCAATGGTCTCTGGATTGTTTCCTTCTCGCCTTTTTCATTCGTTTTTCGGTTTATAAGTTCTGTATAATAAACAACAATGTAATAACCAATGTAATAATAAATTTATAATTTCTGTAATAAATGATAATGCAATATTAAATGTAATAAACTTAATAATAAATGTAATAGTTATGTAAAAAAAAAAAAAAAAATCTGTATGTTTAGAACAGGAAGATAGTTTTAAATTCGTGCGAATGTACTTATAAGCGGGTCCCTTTAATGAAAATGCCCTTCCGGTGTCGGGAGAATGGGATCTAACTTAGGTGCGAATTTCTTAACGGTCGGTCCCTGGACTGTTTTTCCCTCTTGTTTTGGATCATTCGTTTTTCTGTATCCACCCAAGGAGGATGCCAGTGGGCATCGAAACTGTTGTGGAAATAAATTCTGTCTATTAGAGTGGGTTTTTATTTTCATATTTTGACCTTCACGTAGAAAAAAGTGAAGTTTTTTGCATTTATGAGTATGGGTAGAGAATGCTTCAGATTGTGAAACCGATTTTGCTTATAAACAGACTTAAAAGACATTATATCTTATATATTTCATATAAAAGACATTATATCTTACATATTTTATATAAAAGACATTATATCTTATATATTTCATATTAAAGACATTATATCTTACATATTTTATATAAAAGACATTATATCTTATATATTTTTTATTCAGTATTTTTATCACATTTTTAAACAGTTTTATTTTTAAAAGAAATCGTAAACTGAGCATGGTTTATCCAAAAAAAAAACTGGAAAATCCTGTTCGTTAGTTGGAACGTCGTATTCATATTTTTAGCATTACATCATATCATTGTGGCCTTGAAAGTTTTCATCGTATCCGAAGAAGTCAAATCTTATATCGCAGGCGCTGCATTTGGTGTGATGTCACGTTTGTTTGCTGATGTCATTCGCAACGTCGAGCCTCAGCTCAATAATTATAAAGCCGATATCGATGGTCTGTACAATTCCATTAACCTGTAGTGGATAAACGAAATTTTGCAATTTTCTGTGAACATTGCTCCGAGTTAGTTTGCCAAAAATCCTAAAATCATGAAACAACCCCCCTACCCCCGACCCCCGACCAACAAAACACGACTTCTGCAACACTCCTTATTTTGAAAAAAAACAGAACAAAATCCTTCGATATTTTCGAAGGACAGTTTGTTAACTTTTCCCTAAAAATTGCATACTACTTTCAAAGCACATTTTTTAAGTTAAAGTGTATGATGAACGCAGAAAACATGTCCGTCACCTAACGAAGGATAAGTGAAAATATAGTACTTTGCGGTAACAATTATTATAACTACAAAATGAAAATAAGTTAGGTGAAAAAAAAGCACAAAAGTATGAAACGAGATGTATATCAAATAATATATTAAATAAATATAATTTATATGCGATAATCCATGTTTCGCTTCATATTCCAATTGATCACTATTCAGAGGGCAAAGATACGATGTATTTCTGGATACCTGTAGGTAGAGAAGGAGATTTTATGACTCGCACATAAAAACATGAACATGCAGTAGATGTACTTTAAATAAAAAGAGTACAGTTACACAAAAAAGTTACATTTATTAGTTGAAGAATTCCTATAATGGTCAAGTTTAGAGTGTACTTTTCACATAAATAAAAAATACTATTATTTCATTATATTTTAAAAGCTATATTAACAAGTATCTCTGTGAGCAGAACAGTGTTTTGATCATTCTCGTAAAAGCTCTGTACGTAAATATTTAAAGAGAGAAAAAATGCTACGGTTGACTGTTTTATAAGAATCATTGTTACTGAAAAAATACAGTATAATTACAGTGATGTGTGTTGAGGCATATGCTGTAAATCTATGTACTGTAATTATTCTTTCGAATAACGATGACATTCAAAACAGTAAATTTCCCTGTAATTCCCAGTGAATTTTATTAATTTAAGAAATTACAATAACTAATTTATATTATGTCCGTTTTCTCACTGTATCAGTTGTTCGGATACAATGAGCACCTGACCTCCAAGAAATTAGAAATTGATTCGCCCCAATTTACCTTTCAAATTATGAACATATCGTAAACTTTTATCTCTCATATGATAATAAAAACCCACTCTAATTGACACAGTTTATTTCCACAACAGTTTCGATGCCCACTGGCATCCTCTTCGTTTTTCTGTATCCACCCGAAGAGGATGCCAGTGGGCATTGAAACTGTTGTGGAAATAAACTCTCTCTATTAGGTTGGGGTTTTATATCAGATTTTGACCTTCACGCAGAAAAGTGAAGTTTTTTGCTTTTATCTCTCACTTTTTATAGAAAATATTGTAGTAATAATCATTACCAATTGGAGAAGGTGGGGGGGGGGCAGTAATTACAGTTTAGTTGGCTACCTCAAGGGGTAACAGTGAGAAAGAGGTTAAATACCACTGCTATAAACTCTTATTAGATATTCCAAAGAAGAGAAATTTCAAAGTACGCCTTTTGAAAATTCTGCCCTTTATATAAAACATGCATACGCTCACAGAATGCTTCAGATTATGAAACCGATGTTGCTTATGAATAAACTTAAAAGACATTATATCATAAAGTATACTCGTAATAAAATACGAACTTTGTTTTTCATTCATTTCAATATTCCATACGTCATTTATACCACACCATGGTTGCCTTGGCTCTTTCTTGTTTATAGCCATTCCCCACGCTCTTTACAAAATATAATAGTTACCCAAGAACTTATAAAAGAAGTAAATTACAAACATGACAAAAGTATAATTTAATAATGTACTAAATTAATGTAATATCGTAATTATTATGTATTGCATAATGATAATTTACAACTGTGTTTGAAAATTCTTGAGAGATACTAAAAAACGAGATGGCCCATCTAATTGGACATTTTATGTGAACATTTTCTCCGTGGTTTGCTCTTTTCGTAAGTCACTTGTTTCCTTAAATTCCTCCGATAACTTTCGAAGTGGGGTTGACTGAAGTGACGTTAGTGGAATAAGTAAACAACGAATTGCTTATTGATAATTATTAAAGCCAAACCTAAAATAAAAATTGAATTCGAAGGGGTGTTAAAAAAGTCGTGGTGTATCAGCAAAAGAAAACTGGAAAATCCGGTTTGTTAGTTGCAACGTTGTATTCATATTTTTAGCATTACTTCAGATCATCGTTGCCTCAAGAATTTTCATTGTATCCGAAGGAGCCAAATCTTTTATCGCAAGCGCTGCATTTGATGTGGCGTTGCGTTTGTTTGCTGATGTCGTTCGCAACATCGAGCGTCAGCTCAATAATTATAAAGTCGATGTCGATGATTTGTACAGTTCCATTAACCTGACGTGAATAAGAGAAACTTTGGAAATTTCCGTGAACAGTGCTCAGATGTAGTTTGCCAAAAATCCTGAAATCCTGAGACACCCCGTTTCCCCAACACCCTCCAACGAAAAAAAAAACACGACTTCTTCAACACTCCTTATCTTGAAAAAAAAGGAACAATATCCTTCGATATTTTCAAAGGACAATTCGTTAACTCTTCCCTCAAAATTCCATACTATTTTCAAAAGCACAATTTTTAAGAGATAGACTCTCAGGTACTGATTCCCAAACGGTGGGTCGCGACCCCACGGATCGTAGTTTGTTTACCCCTGTCGTAGTGATTTGCGCGCAAAAAAACCAAAAAAGTCGCTTCGTGAGTTTCTTTACCCCTGTAGGATGATAAGGGGTCGCGCCACCCTACCATTACGATTTACGACACGAGGGTCGTAGGGCAAGTCCGGCTGAGAAACACGTAGTTAGAGTGTATGACGAACTCGCAAAACATGTCTGTCACTTAACCAAGGATAAGTGAGAATATATTGATCAATACTCAGAGGGCAAAGATATGATGTATTTCTGGGTACCTGTGGGTAGAGAAGAAGGAGATTTTATGACTAGCACATAAAAAACTGAACATGCAGTAGATGTACTTTAAGTAAAAAGAGGTACAGTTACACAAAAAAGTTACATTTATTAGTTAAAGAAGTCCTATAAATGATCAAGTTTAGAGTGTACTTTTCACATAAATAAAACAAAAAATATTATTTCATTATGTTTTAAAAGCTATATTAACAAGTACCTGTGTGAGCAGAACAGTGTTTTGATCATTCTCGTAAAAGCTCTGTACGTAAATATTTATAGAGAGAAAAAATGCCACGGTTGACTGTTTTATAAGAATCATTGTTACTGAGAAAATACTGTATAATTACAGAGTGATGTGTGTTGAGGCATTTGCTGTAAATCTATGTACTGTAATTATTGTTTCGAATAACGATGACATTCAAAACAGTAAATTTCCCTGTAATTCCCTCGAAATTTATTAATTTAAGAAATTATAATAATTAATCTATATTAGAAATTGAGCAGCCCCAATTTACTTTTCAAATTATGAACATATCGTAAACTTTTATCTCTCAGGTTTTATAGAAATTATTGTGGTAATAATTACAACCAATTAATACCAATTACTACCAGTAACCAATAATAATTACTAATGACGTTCGCGCAAACACAGTCCTCTTTACTCTTTATAACATTTATCGGTAAGAAAAATTACGACAATTCTTTGTCACGCAAATTAAATTTGATCATTGCCGGGTTCGAGTTTGACGAACGGGACAAGTTTTCCCCATAAAACTTTGTTTTTTTAATTTTTGTGGGTTGTATCGTTATACATATATAGAGTATATATGTGTATATACTGTACATATACAGTATACAGTTATACCCCGGTTTTCGTAAGAGTTATGGTCCTCAGACTCATTACGAATAGCGAAATTGCGAATAACGAATAATTTTTTCCTATATAAATACATGTTTTATGGAGGGATACGTTCCGGTGGCCATTTTTCAGAAGGTAAGATGTTTGGATATGTTCCCATACGATACATAAAAGCAAGTATAAGACACAAATACAGACCTGTATTAGCATAGTAAGTTATGAATAACATCAATAAAAGAATAAACATACCTATACTGTACTTTTATTTCCTCAAACTACCCCTGACTGGGGTCAAACCACCCCCGACTCGTACTGAAAGTTTCACCACCACTGCTCTCACCAACGACTTTCTTCCTCATATCTCGCCACAAAGACCGTGCCTTTTCATGCGATACGGGCATGCTACGCTGCGTTTGGTAGCAGGCGGAATTGTGAATTATTTATTCCCTTATCTGGCATTGAATAACGGAGCTGGGTTTGCGAATAGCGGAATTTGGTGTCAAAAAATATATTATATATATATATCAGTGGCGACTGGCGTATAGGAGCGATGGAGCGGTCGCTCCCCCTTGCTTGAAACGATAAATATTAATTTAACGGATAAAAAATAATTAATTTTAAGATATTAAAAAAAATATTCTTGAAATATATTTTAAAAATTCATCTGGCATATCATGATTCATGAGGCATTTTGAGTAAGCCTTCATACAGTACATAATATTCTAAACTTATAGCACAACTTCAAACAGCGTACTGCTGTTTGAATACAAAATAATATTGCAGCCGAATGGAGCGATAGATTTTTCGCTCAAGTAAATATAAATTATATTTTACTGTTGTAATGAAAATATAAGTACAATCGCGAATTTTTTTTATAATAACTTTATTTTTACTAATAGTTACTTCAGTAATAATGATATAAGCCATTTATATGTATTTTATTGAAATTATTACTTATTTGTAATTAACTAGAATTGTACGTCTGGCATAGCGCATATGTTAATACAAGTACTCTTGTGAGCGGCAGTTGGATTCGCGCTAGCCTCTTGTGAGTCCGTGTTGTCGTACAATTTTATGAAATCGCACCCCCATACATTTATACCACGAGTCGCCACTGATATATATATATATATATATATATAAAACGATTCAATCCACAAAAATTTAAAAAAGCAAAGTTTTATGGGGAGAACTTGTCCCGTTCGTCAAACTCAAACCTGGAAATGATCAAATTTAATTTGCGTGACAAAGAATTGTCGATTTTTCTTACTGATAAATGTTATAAAGAGGACTGTGTTTGCGCGATGGTAATTAGTAGTCACTGGTAGTAATTGGTAGTAATTGGTCGTAATTTTTATCACAATAATTTCTATAAAACCTGAGAGATAAAAGTTTACGATATGTTCATAATTTGAAAGGTAAATTGGGGATAATCAATTTCTAATATAAATTAGTTATTGTAATTTCTTAAATTAATAAAATTCAATATGAATTACGAGGAAATTTCCTGTCTTGAATGTCATCGTTATTCGAAACAATAATTACAGTACATACTGTATATTTACAGCATATGCCTCAACACACATTACTCTGTAATTATACTGTATTTTTTCAGTAACAATGATTCTTATAACACAGTCAACCGTGGCAATTTCTCTCTATAAATATTTACGTACATAGCTTTTGCGAGAATGATCAAAACACTGTTCTGCTCACAGAGGTACTTGTTAATATAGCTTTTAAAATATAATGAAATAATATTTTTTGTTTTATTTATGTGAAAAGTATACTCTAAACTTCATCATTTATAAGACTGCTTTAACTAATAAATGTAACTTTTTTGTGTAACTGTACTCATTCTACTTAAAGTACATCTACTGTTCATTGATTTTTTTATGTGCGAGTCATAAAATCTCCGTCTTCTCTACCAACAGGTACCCAGATCAATTGGAATATGAAGCGAAACATGGATTATCGCATATAAATTATTTTTTTTTAATATATTATTTGGTATACATCTCGTTCCATACTTTTTGTGCTTTTTTTTTCATCTTACTTGTTATAATTACTGAGCTGAGGCTCGACGTTGCGAACGACATCAGCAAACAAACGTGACGACACACCAAATGCAGCGCTTGCGCTATAAGATTTGACGTCTTCGGATACCGTGAAAACTTTCGAGGCAACAATGATTGATGTAATGCTAAAAATCTGAATACGACGTTGCAAATAACAATCCGGATTTTCCAGTTTTCCTTTTTGGATAAACCATGCTCAGTTTACGATTTCTTTAAAAAATAAAACTGTTTAAAAATGTGATAAAATTTACTGAATAAAAAATCACCACGACTTTCGTAGCACTCCTTACATGAATTGAGAGGAATGTGTACTTTGGCCATACTGCGAATGTAATTGATTTTATTTTAGGTTGAGCTATAATAATCAATAAGCAATTCGTTGTTTACTTATTCTACTAACATCACTTCAGGTTACCCCGCTTCGAAAGTTATCGGAATTTGAGGAAACAAGTGACTTACGAAAAGAGCCAACCTCGGAGAAAATGTCACATAAAATGTCCAATTACATGGGCATCTCGTTTTTAAGTATCTCTCAAATATTTTAAAACAGAGTTTTAATTATTATTATGCAGTACATAATAATTACGATATTACATTAATTTAGTACATTATTAAATTATACGTTTGTTATGTTTGTACTTTACCTTCTTTAACGTTTTGGAGTATGGTATAAATGGTATAAATGACGCATGGAATATTGAAATAAATAAAAAACAAAGTTCGCATTTTATTACGAGTATACTTTATGATAAAATGTCTTTTAAGTTTGTTTATAAGCAACATCGGTTTTATAATCTGAAGCATTCTCTGCCCATACTTATGTTTTAAATAAAGGAGAGAATTTTCAAAGGACGTACTTTGTAATTCCTATTCTTTGGAATATCTTATAAGAGTTTACAGTATAGCAGTGGTATTTAACCTATTTTGAACTGTTACCCCTTCAGTTAGCCAACAAAACTGTAATTACCCCTCTTCCCTTTTTAAATGGAGAATATGAGAAAAGGAAAATTAGAAAAGAATAAAAAACTTTAGTGGAACCATAACTCGGCTTTTTTTTAAGACATTATCCGCCTGAAGGTAATTATCTCCAGGTTAAATACCACTGGTTTAGAGTGTTTTTCAACAGTAATTTGAGAAGTAACATTAGAATCACTTTACTCACGCATAAGCTTTCTATTGACAGATCAAACGTCCCACAATTTGATGGGTGAAGAACCTGTTTGCAATATTTTGGAGTTCGATGATTAATATCCCAAGTTTCACTCGTTCTCCAACGTGCATCCTTCCCTGATGTAAAGTTTTGGATATCCAATGAACAAAGAATATGGCAGAATAAAATCTATGCAGCATTCTTGGTCGACTCTACTAATGGAAAGAACAGTGCAACAGAGCAATTACTAATTGACGAGATTGTAAACATGTTGCTGGAGATGGTAGACACCAATCCATCAGGGCAGTACTCTGGGAGGGACGTTAGGCAGGAGACATAGAGTGCTAGAACTCCCGTTTCTCCTGTTACTGTCCTCTTTAGCTGATCACTTTCCGTGTCTCATCTACCTTGTGAGTAGCCCAGCATGCTCTCAAACACACTCTTCTCCCTCTATTCCTCACTACACATACATGCACCTTACACACTACAAATTCTTTTCTAAATTTAAAACAAAAATGGGATAGGTTTTAAGAGCTTTAGAGGCCTTGATTTCAACTCTCTCCTTTTTCTTCTTTGGGGGAATGCCTTTTTGAGGGTTCGTTCGCGTAATTGATTGACTGCTTTACAAGAATCGTGAATCATGACTTTGATCACAAGCAATGGAACTACCCATGCGAACTCGATGAAGCAATACACTCCGAGAAGACTCAGAACCTCTCACTAAAGGACAAGCGGTTTGCTCGACTCACAAGCTGTGCGGGAATGACGCTGCACCACTGCGAAAATGGAAGAGTTCTTTGCAGGGATTTGTCACGTCACCAACCAGTTGATCAGTATCTGCAGATCATTTGAGGAAATCGCATTTTTTCCTGTGTTCTTCTGTGCTGGTGCCCTTATTAGCATTCACCTGATAAACCCTCTCATTCGACTGACGACGTCCAGCTCGACAACATACGGTGAACTGATTCCTGCATTTAAAATTCTGTATGAAGAGTTCAAAGAAACAACGGCTGAGTCTCTTCTGTCCGTAGATACGCCCGCTTTCAATTTCATCAGTGATATAACCTTCCAAGAGAGCCTATACATGCATGAGGTTGTGCAGTCCATATGCGAATATAGTGAACTGCTCAAGGACCAACTGATACGGCTAATAAAGCCCCTGCTGAAGATGTTGGCTGACAGTTTTGAGCACCAAAAAGGCCATATTTTCGAATTTTGTGAGCTTGAAAGCCAAACACAGCAGTACCGAGTTGACCTACTCTCTCAGAAAAGCTTCAGCATGTCCCTCATCATAATCCCGTCGAACAGCAGTCTGTGGGTTTTGTGAACTATGAATTCTCGATTCGTGGCATCGGTCATCTTGCGGGAGCATCAAGTGTGTTCGTGAAGCGACAGAGTGCTGACCTGATAAGTCAGACAGAACATGACGCATTCAGTAAGTACCGAACGACAGCAACTGAACTGAAAGAAATGAAGCTGTCATGGATTGAAAAACAAAAATCTCTGAAGAGGAATAGAATAAGCGAGAAAGAAATTGATAACATGGCCATCGAGCGACAGAAAAATGAAGATCTTCAGAAACTGAAGTGCATGGGAGGACCGTTCACTGTCGCAGCGGAAGTGGACCAGTTCCTTAACAGAGAAAACATCTCTGAGAAGGAGAAAGTGGATAGACTGTACACAGAGGTTAGATACGCGAAAAACACGTCGCTCGTGTGTCCTAAAGTTTTTTCTTCTGAGGATGGACAACAAGATGAGACTTCATCTTCAAAATATTGAATTTTTCAACATGGGTGAGAGAGCCAACATGGACAACTTCGAAGGGGCAATTAACAAGATGTTCGGATAAAGTCGGTTCTGTGAGCACTGTGATGCTTTATTGGCTATTTTGTATTGTACTCGTAATAAAAAACATTTTCAGGTATTGTTTGTGCATAAACGGTACATTATTACGTTTTAAATCTAATGGTCATTCTAGGTCACCCTGAAAGTCACAGATACAGATATTTATTTAAAGTCCCCAATTTCAAGGTTTGGATAAAATATATTTGGTTAAATATCTAATTTTAGATGCCTAGAATGGGAAGATGAAAATATCTCCCTTATAACGAACTCGAAGCAACTTAATGGGATAAAAAATTTCTGCGAAAAACTGCATGACCGAATTAAACTCTTTTAGAGTAATTAAGCGGAAAGAGACTACGCGAAGAAATTGAAAGAGGAAAGTGGGAATAAAGAAGAGAGGAAAACAGAAGAAACGAAGAAAGGCGAAGTAGAAAAAAAATCAAATACCGTCACACAACGAGGGCGAAACCATGCAGTCGAAAGAGAGTATAAAGCCAACAGATAGTATAAGGGCAACGAAGGACATTAACACAAATAGCACAAATAGGAAAAATCCCCCAATAAGGGCAAAAAAAAAAGGCCACGAGTAAATATGGGGAAGGAATTATATGCAGATATTATACGAGTATAAAAGACAATTGCAGATTTAAAAGAGGACAATGTATATATGAACATCCCCTATTACGCAATTTCTTCTATAATAATGGTCATTGTAAATTTGGAGACAGATGCGAATTCTACACCCGGACATCTGCAGGACTTGCTCAAAATATGGAACCTGCAAATACGGGAAAAAATGCTACTATCAACATCTTCCGACGGACTCAAAGAACAAAGGACAAAGTTTAAATGACAATAGGAATAACAATAACAATCGAACAGAATAAGCGAAGAAAAAAAATTTTCAACATCGCAGACACGATACGGCTGCTAAATGTTATCCAACGCATGCAGTTGACACAGCTGGAAACCCCCAAGCCAAACCGCTTCCAGCCAAGAAGCTACCAGAACAGGTGTGCGGAAACGGATCTCTGTCGGAGGATCATAGGGCAACGAAACAAGTGATACCGAAGGAAAACGAACTTAAAATGCACAAGGGGCAACGAAAAACAAAGAACCTAAATATTGTCCTGGCTAATATTCAAGGAATAAGACCAAACCAATCACTCAACAAAGTTTCCTACCGGAAAGGATTTATGGACGAAACAAGGGCGGACATCGCATGCCTCACAGAAACTCAGCTTAAGGATTGCCAAGGAAATTATGAAAACTGCGAACATTGTACTTGATAAGGAAGAGATAAATATAGAGGTCTTCAACTTACGAAGAGCGGATAGAACAACGAGACGTAAAGGTGGCTGTAATATATATGTACATGAAGGTCATATGAGAAAGACGATAATAAGTAAATCAAACAGCTTTGTGGAACTCCAAGCAGTGAAAATAGAAAAACTAAACGTGATACTAATAGTCATCTATAGCCCTCCAAACATCCCAACCGAAAAATTCTCGGAGGCCATTGATGATCAGAAAGCTAATAAAGGCCATAAACCCTCCATCCCCCAATATAATGATCTGCGGAGACGTTAAATTCCCATTTATAAAATACAAAAAGGTGGATAGGAATATATATATATATATCATTGTATTGTATTTTGTTGAGTTTGAACGACAGTTCAGGATCGACCTGCGGTCGACCCCTCTGCAGCATCCCGCCTCATTTGCGGGACTTGGTGAAGGAGGGAATTGCTCTCTGATTGCCTCCTGCCCTCGTAGCCAGCCACGCATGGCTGGTCAGGGACTTTGCACAAGAATCTTTCCAGCTGGTTCTTGAAGTTATTGAGGTCGGTGTGCTGGAGATTCCTCACTTCTTTTGGAAGGACATTCAAAAGCTTTGGGCCCCGTATTCTGAGGGTATTTTCCATCCTCGTTTTCATAGCTTCTTGTCCCACCGCAGCTGGGACCGTACAAAATCTGCCTCTTCTCTCATTCCAGTTTGTTTCTATTTCATTTCTGAGGTTAGGGACAGAGCCCTCAAGTATTTTTCATATGTATATTATTGTATACCGCTCGCGCTTTCTTTCAAGAGAGTAGAGTTCCAGGGATTGTAGTCGAGACCAGTCGTCTTCACCTTCCGTTTCCTCTATCTTAGACGTAAAAGTCCTTTGTATAGCTTCAATGCTCGCAATGTCTCTTTTTCTGTGTGGGCTTGTGAGTACTGAGCAATACTCAATTATTGGTAGGACTAGACTCTTCCATAATTTGAGCATGATGTTTGCTTTTCTGCTGCGGAAGCTCCTCCAGATGATTCTCATTATTTTTCTAGCCGTTGTGATTTTGATTTTATAGTGCTCTCTGAATTCTGCATCCGACGACATTATTACTTGTGGATTTGGTGTTATCTGTTTGGCTTGCGGAGTTTTGTACCCTTTTTTCTGTAGCTCTTTGTTATTACCATATCTTAGAAGTTGGAATTTTTCTTCGTTGAACTTCATATTGTTGTCTTCTGCCCACTGGAATAATGTTTCAATATCGTTTTGTAGT
The DNA here is from genome assembly GCA_023014485.1 of Bathynomus jamesi. Lineage (NCBI taxonomy): Eukaryota > Metazoa > Arthropoda > Malacostraca > Isopoda > Cirolanidae > Bathynomus > Bathynomus jamesi. The sequence continues at coordinate 59,479 of JAJOZX010000288.1, forward strand.
TTTCTTATGTCATCTTCGTTCAATATTTCCTTACATATCTTTGTGTCATCTGCGAAACATGGTACAATACTGTCCTTAATATCTGCATCAATATCTGCAATCATTATTATGAACAGCAAGGGAGCTAATACTGTCCCTTGTGGGACAGAGCTCACGACTTCCGAGACTTCCGATTTAACTCCCTTTACCACCACTCTTTGCGTTCTTTGCGTCAAGAAATTAAATATCCACCTTCCTAGCTTTCCAGTAATTCCTGTATCCTTAAGTTTGTGTGCTATGATTCCATGGTCACATTTATCGAAGGCTTTAGCAAAGTCAGTATATATTACATAAATGTTTTGTCCTCGACTCAATGTTCCTAATATTTTCTCCTGGTGGTCTAGTAGCTGTGACAGGCATGATCTACCAGGCCTGAAGCCATGTTGATTTGGGTTGTATAAGTCTTTTTCTTGTAGGTAGTAGGTAGTTTTGCCTCTAATTATGCGCTCAAAACACTTTATAAGGTGTGAAGTGAGAGCCACTGGCCGATAATTTTTGGGCATTGCTCTGTTACCACCTTTAAATAGGGGGGCATGTTCGCGTTCTTTAAGGGGAGTGGAATTTGTCCTGTGTCGAGTGATTTCCTCTATAATAAGTATAGCGGTTTTACAATACTCTCTTTGCATTTCTTCAGAAATGTGGCACTCCATGTGTCTGGCCCTGGCGCTGAATTGTCTCGCATCTGTGATAAGGCCGTAATTACATCTTCCGTGAACTCGAAGTCCATTAATAGGTTTGTGCCGGGATTTGTTCTTGGTTGATCTGTATCAATGTCGAAAAACTCGTCTGGGTTTTCCACTTCCATCTCGGACTTAGGGGTGCTAAACACAGATTTAAATTGTTCTCTAAGCAGTTCACTTATTTCTTTCGGGTCATTTGTGTATTCGGCCTCCCCGTCTACCAACGGTCCAATACCCTCCTTACACTGCATTTTCCTTTTCGCAAAAGTGTAGAAGTATTTTGGGTTATTTTTTATGTTTTCTGCTATCTTGTTTTCCTCCTCGTTTGTCTTATGTATGAATGTTTGCTTTAGGTCCATTTATATTTCGCCAAGTTTCCTTTCTAGTTTGAATCTCTTTGCATCAGTTCTGCATCTGTGGAGATGTTTTACGGTTTGTCTTCGTTGCCTGAATAGAGTCCTCATTTTCCTCTCGAGCTTGCTACGTTTTCTTTCCTGTCTCTCTGGGATATATTTCAGTATTATAGGTTTTGGTTTCCGTCTCTATTATACAGAGTTTTATTGTGGAGTCTTCTCGTGCGGTAGCAATTCCCAATTTACCTCCTTTAAATCTTTATTTACGTTTTCCCAATTTACTTTTTTTGAATTTATGTTTAAGCCTTCAAATATTCCATCTGCCTCTCTAGGATGCATTTTCGGACCTCTGGGTGCTAACTTCAATTGTATATCGATGAGGTTATGGTCGGAGAACTTTGTGTGCGTTACTTTTTTATTTATTATTATCTCGTTGTTATTTGTCCAGATTAAATCCAAAACGTTCTCCTTTCTCGTGGCTTCACAGATTTCCTGGGTAAGGGCGTAATGTTCCATAATATCTAATAGCATTGTTGCTTGGGTTCTGTCATCTTTAGTAATGTTGCCATGAAACTTCTCAACATATATAACTTCGTCATTTTTCTTCTATGATATGAATGGGAAATTAAAATCTCCAAAAATTAAAATATTTGTTGCTGGAGTGTCAAGTAATTTTAATATTTTTCTATTTCATTTGTAGCAAATTAGAATTCACTTTTTGTGTGTTTGGTGGTCTGTAGATGTTCATAATGGTTAGGTTCAGTTCTTTTACTTCTAATATAATAACTTCAACTGTGCTGTTTCATTTCTTTACTCTCACTTCACATGTGTAAGTGTTTTTCACGTAGATACAACACCCTCCTCCTCGTCTAGCCATCTCTCTGCTCTGTATATGTTGTAGTCCAGCAATGCTATTTCAGTAAGATCTCGATGCAGTTTTCGCAGCCTTTTTCGCACTTATGTAAGTGTGTTTCCGTTAGACATATGATATCTATGCTGGTTTCCGTAGCTAAATTTTGCAAATATTGTAATTTGCAGTCTGCATGGTCCGTATAGAGGCCTTGTATATTTGTGTATAATACATTTACCGGGTTTCTAATCTTCGTGTTCGATTCTCCTAAATGATGGTCGTTTCCTGGTCGATGTCGGTTCCTGTTTGGTGTTATTGGTTGGGCCGCTGCATTTGGGAGTATTGGGGTTGCGGCCCATGATATCACTGTTGTTGTTGTATTATTGGTGGGTGGTGTTGAATAGGGGGGTGATGTGCGTATGTTGTGGTGCATATGTTTGCGGCGTTCTGTCTCTCCTTGTTAAAAGGGCAAGCTGAGCTTTTACTCTTCTCATTTCTTCTAAAAAATATGTTTCATTACTCTTGCTATTTCTTCTATGTCGAATATGATCTGTTCTTTCCCGTTCTCTTCTTTGCGTACCTTTTATGTGAAAATGCGGGCACTCTATGTTCAGGCATTTTTTCTCAGTAATTGACTGTCTGTACATACGAGGGTGAAAAAAGTTGCAGTTTGGTCCATACTTGCACTTCCCATTCCTCATCATATAGAAGCATTTTGTAGGGTAATTGTGTATGCAGTTTGAGCTAAAATTTGCACGCAACAATTTTATAATATTCGCATATGGCCCGTCGTTTAAATTCCCTCTGTGTCTTATGTGATTCGATTTCCTTCTTCTGCTTCGCCACTACTTCTTCCCTACTCAGTGGGGTTGTTTCCTTTGGTGTGTATTTTGTATCTCCCTCTTCTGCCGTGGGTACCTCTTTTTCTGAGGCTGCTTTCGCCCCTCCCTGTTGTGTGTTTTCTTTTTCCTTCTCGGTTATGTAGGCGTTTTCTGTTTCATTTTTTCTGTCGGTAGAGCTGCTGTACTTGATTCTTCTATTTCAACATTTTGTGTTCCCCTCTATACTAATTTTCTATTGTTTTCCATGCACTTGACGCATAACAAATCACAAAGTCCTATGATTTTGTTATTTATTCTATTTACCATTTTCCTCTCTTTTCTATCTAAGTTCATGCATTCGTAGTGTTAAAGGTATTGCAGAGAATGCAGTTTAAGCCCGAGGTCTGGTCTGCTTCGTTTTTGCAATCGCAAAGTTGATATGCGGCACATTCCATTACACATAATCCGGCTTTATTCAATTTTCTGATTTTCCCGCAATTTACACATTTCTTCCTGTTTTGCCATCTTCTCCTTTATTTTCCTCTTTATTTCCTCCTTTATTTTCCTTTTTTTTCCTCGCTTCTCAAATTTCTTTCGATAACTCGACCTTCGTTTTTATGGCACTGACCTTTTTCCCTCTTAGGCCTAGTGTACAATCTCAGAGCTTTTTTTCCGTTCGAAGTGTTTTAAATTTATATTTCAATTTGATTTTTTTTCGTTGTGCAAGTTATATGCCACCGGCTCTCATTTAATAATTTATTATCGCGAATTCACTGGTATTAAATACACACACTGGTATAAGATAGAATTTACGGCTGAACTTATAAACACAAGTTATTTCGATATTACACAGAGCGGAAACAAAACGTCCGTACACCACGAGGTAGAAAACACACACACACCACACACACCACACACATATATATATATATATATTATATATATATATATATATATATAATATATAATATTATAATACCATGACAAAGGGGGGGTGGAACAGGAGAAGCAAAAATGTTGATGGCTCTCACAAATGAGTTTATGCTGACACAGGAGATAACAGAACATACCAGAAAAAATACTGCCTAGATCTGGTATTCACGAATAACACGAACTTGATTGCTGATATAAAAATAACCCCAACCATTATCTCAGACCACAACTTAATTGAGATATCAACACATATGACGACAACATTAAAAGAAAATACACACATTGAGCAAAGAAGCAAATTTGGGGCCATTAACTTAAACTCCAAGACTATAAATTGGGAAGCAATGAGATCGCACATGGCCCAAATAGAGTGGAGAACAGTTTTAGATAATACAACAACAGAAGAAATGCTAAAAACCTTGAAAGAAAAACGCTGAGAATTTTGAAAAATATGCTCCGAAATCGCAGCCAAAAGGAAAGAGGAGCTGGCGAGAGAAGCAAAAGAGAAGAATATTCCGCAAAAGAAAGAGAGTAGAGGCGAAGTTAGCCAACTGCGGAGATAATGCCAGGAAAGTAATACAAGAAAAACTGGACGGTATCGATAGGGAAATAAGCCCTGATTCAGGACCATACAAAGAGGGAAGAGGAAACGGAGGTAGAAGCAATAAAGAAAAATCCAAAATACTTCTATAGCTATGCGAAATGGAAAACAAAAACGCTAGAACTGGAAGGGAATGACAACTACGATGTCATATACACAGATTTTGCTAAAGCTTTCGACAAATGTGATCACGGTATAATGCATGTAAAATTAAATATATGGGAATAACAGGCAAAGTGGGAAAATGGATCCACAACTTCCTCAGAGAACGTCTACAGGTCGTCAAAATTCAAGGTATATCATCATCAGAATCGGAAGTACGCAGCTCAGAACCACAAGGGACAGTACTGGCCCCACTCCTGTTCATTATCATGCTAAAGACATAGACAGCGGAGTAAACAGCAAGTATAGTAACAGCCTTCGCAGACAATACAAAGATCAGCAGAAAAATGAGCGATGTAAATGAAGTGGAGGCCGTGCAGAGGGACACGACCAAAATTACAAATGGTCAGAAGACAACAACTTGTCATTTAACACCGAGAAATTTCAGCTCTTGAGATATGGTAGAAAAGAGGAACTTAAACAGACTACATATTATGCTCTAGATAGACAGGAAATTCAGAGAAGCGCGAAAGAGATCGATCAGGGATAATAATGACAGATGATGCGAAATTCGAAACACAAAATCAGATAGCGATAAATAAAGCAAAACGAGTCACGGGACAGTACTAAGAACGTTCAAAAGAAGGGACAGGACAGTAATGATTCCCCCTGCTAAAAACACTGATTATACCAAAACTTGAATACTGCTTAGTTTTGACGTCCCATATAAAAAGGAAGAAACTAATAAAGTAAAAGAAACGCAAAGACATTTCACAACCAAGATTGATGGCTGCAAAGAAATCAACTACTGGGAAAGACTAAGTAAACTAAATCTGTACTCCCTGGAAAGAAGAAGAGAAAGGTACACCATAATCTACATATGGAAAATGATCGAAAAACTGGTACCGAACCTAAAACTAAATCCAATTACCGTTCAAACAACACTGGAAAATAGGAAAGGCAGAATGTGTAGTGTTCCCAAATTAAAGGCCCGACAAGGGACCTCCTCAACTCTGAAGGAAAAGAGCTTGGTTGTCAGGGGGACAAGACTTTTCAACTAGCTTCCAAAGGACCTCAGAAACGTTACAGGGGTCAAAGATGAAGTTTTCAAGAGAAGACTAGATGCCTGGCTCAGGACGGTACCAGATGAGCCAGGTATACCTGGCTATGTACGGTGGAGAACGCAAGAAAGCAACTCGCTCCTCCACCAAGCCAAACCTAGAGGCGGGGCCACCAGCTTGACTTTCGTGTGAAGAGAGACAAACGCACGGAACAGCAACAAGGTTAACGAGGAACACTGTATCTATGACCAATTAACATTTAAATCATTATTCCGGATAAGGAACAAGGTAATTTTTCATACAAAGGGGTTGGAAATATTCAGACCCCATGTTCACGGGTGTTAATCACCTAAATTCAAAATTTTCTTGCTATATTCAAATTCGTACTTCAAAATGCATAAATGAGGACCCCCTTACACGTTTACGTTTAGAATTTTTTTATCTCCCCCCCCTCCCCACCGCATTAAAAGGTCAAAAGTCCATTGTAAAGAAATTAAAATAAGGTGAATGTAGTTTTTTCATCTATTTTGATATCAGTTTCCCAAACACAGTGACATTGATCTTCGGGACACAAAAACAACGAATAGAAAGTAGATATTCAATGTTATTCTCACTAAACAAGCCTCGAAATAATGATTGCAGGGTCATCTAGCAGCGTGACGTAGCAGACTAGTTGACCATCTCTGAGCCACTATATAAAACCTCAACTCAAGTATACATCACATTCTCCTGCTTGCTGTTGTAGGATAACAAGGATAATTATTGGACAGCAAAGATGGTGAGTACAGTGTTGAAATTATTTTCATAAATTTTTTGACAGTTTTATTATTTTTAATTAATCTGATATAAATCTTTATTTTTCCTTATCTTTCGTACTCCAAAACTCTTTAGAATTTTCTACTTCGACATTGAATTTATTCTCATACCTTGCCAGTTTAGTTATCCTTATCCCTTTACTTCACAGAGGTCTTTTCCAAAACTGAATAAAATTGTCTGGCTTTAGCCAGAACAAAATCAGTAAAGTGATACTAGGCGGTAAAGGGTTAATCAGCGAGCAATAGACGATTCCTTATATTTGCATTGCCTTACGCAGATGCAATGCGAGAAGGAGAATGAGGAGGAAAACTGTTGTTTACTCTTTATGGATTAGTGGAAGGGATTTTTGTATCTTTTGGGGATCGAATCAGGTGGATAAAAAGTCAGGAAAACGTTTAATAGTAACCCTTCTTTAGGAAATAATCATTTAATCAAAATGAATTTTAATAAACTCGATGATAATATATATATATATATATATATATATTGTACACTATAATATATTATTTCTTGCAATTTTTATCTATCTATCCATATTTCAAATATATATACACTGTGTGTGTATAACCTTTGGGTTAACCTTTGGGTGGCTTCCGCCCGAATTGTTCATTCTGACGAAGTTCAAGCTTTTCACTCCACCTTAGACCTACAGTTTAACGTGGAATCCGAACCACGCCCCATCAGCAGCCCAGCGTTTTAACCACTAGGCCACCTTGGGTACCCATTTATCTACCAACCACTTTCTTTATTGTGTGGAAGGATGAACAGCTGGGTTTTGCTGCGCGCTGGCTGCCGTCGGGTCTCGAACCCGGGGCCGATGGATTCGTAGTCAGCGACGCTAACCACTACACCACCGAGGCGCATATATATATATATATATATACCTTTCCTTTCAACCTTTCAAAGGTTCCGTGCGATGATTCCTCATTTCACGAAGGTCAAGCTTGTCGCCCCTCCTCTCGAGTTGGCCTGGTGAAGTAGTGAGTTGGTTTCTTGTACTCTCCACCTCACATAGCCAGCTACGCCTGGCTCATTGGGGATTGTTAGGAGCCGGGCGTCTAATCTTCTTTTGAAGATGTCCACTGCAACACCATTCGTGTTCCTTAGGTATTTCGGCAGCTTATTAAACAATTATGGTCCTCTCGCAACAAAACTATTTTCTTTCAAGGTTATGGTTGTTCCCTGTCTAGCCTTTAATTTGGGAACACGACACAGTCTTCCTTTTCTACTTTCCACCTTTGTTTGGGGAGTTACAGGGTTCACAGTAAGATTAGGGACTAGTTTCCCCATTATTTTCCAATTGTAAGTAATGGCGTATCTCTCTCTCTTCCTTTCCAGTGAATATAGGTTTAGTTCGCGTAACTTTTCCCAGTAATTTAGTTCTTTCTACCCTTTATCTTGGCTGTGAAGCTTCTCTGAATCCCTTCTAGCGATCTAATTTCTTCTTTTTTATATGGGGATGTTAGAACCGAGCCGTATTCCAATTTGGGTATGATCAGTGTTTTCAGGAGAGGAATCATTATATTCCTATCTCTTCGTTTAAAGGTTCTCAGTATCTGCTCAGTATCTGTGGTTACTGATATCTTATTTGTGTTTCAAATGTCGCATCATCAGTTATTACAACCCCTAAATCTTTGGCTTTAGAATTTTCTGAATTTCCTATCCATTTGGGGTATAATATTTCATGAATTTTAGGTCTTCTCTTTTTCCATACCGTAACAGCTGAAATTTCTGTGTTAAACTTCATATTGTTGTCTTCCGCCCACTTATAGATTCTGTTCATATCTGTTTGTAGAGATCTATATCTTCTGGGCTTCTTATTTTACTTCTGATCTTTGTGTCATCGGCAAAGGATGTTACTGTGCTGTCTCCGGTAACGTCCTCATCTATGTCAGTTAGCATGATTATGAAAAGTAGTGGAGGTAATACTGTTGCTTGTGGCACTGAGATGAGGACCTCTGATTCTGATGAAGATACTCCTTGTACTGTAACGACTTGCCGCCGCTCACTAAGGAAATTATATATCCATTTGCCTATTTTTCCTGTTATTTCCATATACAGTATTTCAGTTTATGTATTATGATTCCATGGTCACACTTGTCGAACGCTTTGGCAAAGTCTGTGTATATTACATCATAGTTTTCATTACTTTCAAGTGCTCAATAATGTTGTTGTAGTGTTCTATTCGTTGTGATAGGCATCATCTGCTTGACCGAAACCCATGTTGGTTATCTTTGAATTTTTTCTGAGTTTCCAAAAAGTCAGAGATTTTCTGTCTAACTATTCTTTCAAATATTTTAGTGAGATGAGATATAAGCGACACTGGCCTATAGTTTTTGGCCTCGGATCGATCTCCCACTTTATATATTGGGACTATGTTCGCGCTCTTCAGGATGCCCGGTATTTCTCCCGTGTCTAGTGATCGTCTACATATCCAATATAGGGGTTCAGCGATTGCATTCTTGCAGTTTTTGATCAGTGTGGCATTCCATTTATCCGGTCCTGCCGCTGATTGTGGTTTTAGTTTCCCTATAGCTTGTGTAATATCATCTCTCGTAAATTCGAAGTTCGTTATACTTTCCCTTTGTAGTTCTTCTTCAAAGAACGCGTTTCTATCGCATATCAATTTGTCAGTTTTGGGATACTGAAAGATGATTCGTACTGAGCTCTTAATATTTAGGATACTTCTGTTAGATCATCAGATAAAGCACTGTTCTCGTTTTTCAGAGATCCGATAGTCGCATGGTTTTTCGACTTCCTTTTGCAAAATTCTAGAAGTACTTTGGGTAACCTTTATCGCTTCTATAGTGTCTTCTTCGTCTTTTTCTGTATGCTTCTCTATTAGTTCTTGTATGACGACATCGATGGTTTGCAGTTTATCATTTAATATTTTTCTGATGTTGTTATCTTTACAGTTACTTAATTTTTTGCAGTTACTCTTTTTCTCTTTCGGAACAATGACCTCTTTTGTCTCTCGAACTTGCTTCTCTTTCCTCTTTCTTGTATTTTTGGGACATATCTTTACACATTTTCCAGCGGCTTCTCCCCTGAAGTCATTAGCATCTCTTCCGTAGTCTTGGCCTCGAAAATGGTTTTCCAATCTATTACTTCCATACTAGATGCAACATCTTCCCAATATATAGCTTTGGAGTGAAAATTAAGAATTAAAAATTTCAAATATATATATATATATATATATATATATATATTAATATATATATATATACAAGTATATATACAAACTCAGAATGGTCCCCTGAGAAACTTATATGTTAAACACAGACCGTGCATGGAACAAGGAACTCTTCTGGGAAAATTAAATCCACTATAGTCCGAATAAGTAATGGTAAATGACAAATACCATAGTTTTTCTTTTCATGATGCTAGCCCGACGTGGGGAACGGGTCTCTCGCAAAGAGGGCCCATAAATATAGCTTCCCTCACCAGCTATCTGCAAAGCAGACAGGATCCATGTCCCAAAGCTGGATCCTGTCTGCTTTGCAGATAGCTGGTGAGGGAAGCTATATTTATGGGCCCTCTTTGCGAGAGACCCGTTGCCCACGTCGGGCTACCATCATGAAAAAGAAAAACTATGGTATTTGTCATTTACCATTACTTATTCGGACTATAGTGGATTTAATTTTCCCAGAAGAGTTCCTTGTTCCATGCACGGTCTGTGTTTAACATATATATATATATATATATATATATATATATATATATATATATATATATATATATATATATATATATACTGAAATAACTCGCAAGAAAAAATGAAAAATCCATTCTGAGTACTTTCGAGTATATTTCAACTCCTCTTCAATTTTCCTGAAACTCGAAAGTACTGAAAAGTACTTGGCATGGATGTTATATTCTTCCTGCGGGTTATTTCAGAATAAAGAAGTTCACGCGTTTAATTTGAATCTCAGCCATATACTGTATATCTATTCCATTTCCAGCAACATTTAGGTTATAGCCAGAAAGCGTGATGGACCTATTGTCGCTTATCGATGAGTCAGTCAAAAACTTTAATTATTGATATTAGTTTTTATTTAATTGGGACTTTCAGATTTTGGCTTTACCGGGCTCTCAAATTAATTTAAAGATAATATATCACTTCATGATATGATTAAATTATATAAAGTATTTAAATAAACAGTAAAAATATTAATTTACTGGAAAAACAAACAAAATTATAGTTGAATACGAAATAGAAATTATAAGTATATAAATGATAAATTATAAATAAATTATAAAAATCATGAGTAAAAAGTAATAAGTTAATTTTGAATACAAAATGGAACTTATAATTAAATATGAAAAATGAATTACTTAATATATTATACATTAAATATTAAAAATCATTAGTAATGATGTGATGTAAATACAGTACAATAAAGTACTTTAGATTACTTTGGATCACCTGAAGATCACGGCCCCCAAGCTTCGTTCGTTAGCCTTATAAGGCTAACTAAAGAAGGCTGGGGGCCCTGATCTTCACGTGATCCAGTACTTTAAATATTGTTAGAAATAGAAGTTGGTCTGAGAATTTTGTGTTTTGGTTAAGTATTTGTACACCTTCATTTAGAGTTTTGTTTAATCGAATTTGACCGAACAACATGTCAAGAGTTAGAAATGAATGATAAATAGACGTCTAATGGTCTAACCCAGTGTTTCCCAAACGGTGGGTTGCGACCCGCGGGTCGTAGTTTGTTTACCACTGTAGTAGTGATTTGTGTACAAAACAAGGAAAGAAAATCCGCTTCATGAATTTGTGTACACCTATAAGATGAATAGGGGTCGCGCCGGCCTAAGATCCTGAAACGGCGGTCGTAGGGAAAATCAGGCTGGGAAACACTGGACTCTGAAATGAGATGTAACTAAAATGAGATGAGTGACAATTTAGCGTTAAAAATATGACGATATTATGCCATCAGAAATTTTATATAAAATTTATTCGTAAATTCTCTAATATTTTTTCCTATCTTTATTCCAGTTTAAGCTCCTGATCGTTGGTTGCATTCTACTTTTCAGTCTTCTCAGGTAAAAATGCTTCTTCTTCTTCTTAAGTTATTTGTATGTTATTAATATGCAGTTTCTGAAATAAAAATATCAATATATATATATATATATAATATATATAGCAGTCCACAAATAACTTAGTTTTCTTTGCCTGGCAAACAAAATATGTACTACAAAATATAAACAAATACAGTTTTTATAATTCAGGAAAATAGTCGTTCAAAATTTTGATTTTTACCCTTTCAAACAAAAAAAAATTAGAAAAAAGCATAGTCCTTTCATTCAATGAATGTTAAGATAATTGTAATTATTTTATTGCATTTATTATATGTCTGAGATTTCTGTATTAATCTAAATTTTTCGAATGTTTGGAAAATTCGTGGAAGTGAACTGCTGCACGTTTCAGATCTTAAATTCTTGATGTCGCGAAAGAAGTAAAACAACCCCATTTATATATATATAAATGCATGGAATCACGATAACCTTTCGCTCCATACGCCCTCCTCTTATTGCATTTTTGTTATCATTATAAATTACTTTTCTTTATTTTAATATTAAAATTACGTTCACGTTTTAGTACTCTTACAGTAGACCTTTATTAAAATGGATAATTGTTCTGTAAAGTTTAACGCATATTCTTCGTAACACATCAAGAACAATTATCGCTGAAAAGTCTTAAACTATGGGACACATTTCTGCTCTTTGTATAACGAAAGAAGACTTTTATGGATTTATCCTCTTAATTAAACAAAATATACTAAAGTTATTTAGGATCACCTGAAGATCAGGGCCCCCAGTCTTTGTTAGTTAGCTTTATAAGGCTGACTAAAGAAGGCTGGGGTCCATGATTTTCAGGTGATCGGTTCTTTAGTATATTTTAGTATTTGAGAAGTTTAGAAAAATTACACATAAATTATTTAAAATTTTTGCCTAAAATAAATAATATTATGTTGGTTGATCGTCATTAATACTTTTCTATGTCCCTTCAAACTAAATCAAATCGTGTATAAGGATTTCTGTGAACTTTTTCCACTGTGATTTATTTTTCGTAGTTTTCAATAATAATAATAGTAATAATAATAATAATAATAATAATAATAATAATTGAAAGAGACATTTGGCTCAATCCTGCACATATAATTGCTACCAACACCTTTCCCCAAATTTTTTAAATAAAAAAATCAATTACTTTTCGAGAGAAATTTGAAATATTTAAATTTGTAGTCCTTTGTTTTTTTAAGTATTTTTTTTAATGCAGGAAGTATGGGTCAAGGCAGAAGAAGAAGAAGATTTCCACGTGAGTAATGTATAGACAATGCATTCACTATCTTATACACGTGTAAACTTAATATAATTTAGAAAAAGGAAATGATTTATCATTATTATATTATATAAACAAAACACAGTTAAATCTACACATTTAAAAATTCATGCTAAAATTGCTAAAATTCATTGTTAAAAATGCTCTCAAAGCGTGAGGAAAAAAATTTTTTCGTTTGTATTATCTAACTATTGGAGACTTGCATTCCCACAAAGATTTATTATAAAACGATTGATACACCAAACTATTGATACAAAAGTATTTTACCAAAGGAAAAAAGTTAAAAAATGATAGCATTAATCGAGAGATTAGATCTTTAAGAGCAAAACGTTTTTTACTCTAAATAAGGATTATATTTACATTAAAGATACCCACATAAATATGCATAAAGATACAAGTAAAGATACACATAAAGATACACATAAAGATGCACATTAAACATACACGTAAAGATACACATAAAGATACATATAAAGATACAAATAAAGCTTTATAAATACTTACACACATTGCTGGTGATCTTGATTCCTATATAAATAGTGTTAAAAACTGCAAAAAAGTTCATTTATTCAGACAAATCGCGCCATTCTCATTATAAATTTAATACAACAGTTTTCACTGCATATATACATACGTACGTACATATATACATACATACATACACACATACATACATACATACACACATTTAATAGGAGCCCATAATTTTTATACTATTACACGTCAGTTTCAGTCACTTTCAGTTAACACGTAAATTGCTGTTGTAATTTTATAGCGTTGGACTCGGACTACTATTCCGAATCGGACTCGGACTCCGACGACAGGTACTACTGGGGTTCGGACGACAGTTACTACTCGAGTTCGGACTCCTCCTCCGACAGTTACTACTCGAGTTCGGACTCCGACGACTCGAGTGAAGGTAAGCTGCAAATGTACTGTTGTGGGGTCAGGATTATTTATGAGTTTCATCCTTTTCAGTGGAATCATCAAAATTAGTTTCGTCTATCTACTTTCTAATATCTAAATGGTACTAGACGTTTCGTTATATATATGAAACGTCTACTCGACATTTCATATTTAACTTAGCTTTTTGAAATGAATAATAGTTATTTTGAAATGTTTACTAGATATTTCAAATATCTGTAACGTTGCTTAAGTATTTCAAATAAGTATAGAGTGGAAATTAAACACTTCATTTGTATAATAAGTTAATTTTCTTTTTTTTGAAATGCTACTCTCTTCATCTGACCTTGATGAGGTAACGGAGTTGATCGAAAGCTTTTACATTTTAATTTCAATAAATTAAGTATATTTCATCTTTGATTTTACCTCCAAATGAGTCATTTCACTTGTCTCACTACTGTGAAACATATTTAAAGACCAATTCATGTAAATTTTTACAGTGAAGATATTAAAATATTTTGAAGGTATTACAATAAGTGACCGTTTCGAAATTTGAAACATTTAAATTTAAAATCCATCGTCATGAAAGAAACGTTTTAATTCATCAACATTTCTCTTCCTATCGAAGAATACTATCGTTTCCCCTTCGGCTGAAGAGGACGTTTGGGCTAGATATGGTTGCTACAGAGGATATGGGTGCAGAGGATACGGAAGAGGAGGACATGGATGGGGTGGATTTAAAAAATAAAGGTAATTTAAATTGGCATCTTTCCATTCTCACACACACAAACACACACACACACACACACACACACACACACACACACATACTATATATATATATAATATATATATATATATAATATATATATATATATACACCGTTATTCATAGCTTCGATATTCGTAGCTTCGCTTATACGTAATATATTTTTGACACCAAATTCCGCTATTCGCAAACCCAGCTCCGTTATTCGCAATGCCAGATAAGGGAAAAAATAATTCACAATTCCGCCTGCTACCAAACGCAGCGCAGCATGCCCGTACCGCAGGCCATTATTCAAGAAAAGGTACGGTCTTTATGGCGAGATGTGAGGAACAAAGTCGTTGGTGAAGGTGAGAGCAGTGGTGGTGAAACTTTCAGTACGAGTCGGGGGTGGTTTGATCCCAGTCAGGGGTGGTTTCAGGAAATAAACAGTATAGGTATGTTTATTCTTACCTTCTGAAAAATGGCCACCGGAACGTATCCCTCCATAAAACATGTATTTATATAGGAAAAAATTATTCGTTATTCGCAATTTCGCTATTCGTAATGAGTCTGAGGACCATAACTCTTACGAAAACCGGGGTATAACTGTATACTGTATATGTACAGTATATACACATATATACTCTATATATGTATAACGATACAACCCACAAAAATTTTAAAAAACAAAGTTTTATGGGGAAAACTTGTCCCGTTCGTCAAACTCGAACCCGGCAATGATCAAATTTAATTTGCGTGACAAAGAATTGTCGTAATTTTTCTTACCGATAAATGTTATAAAGAGTAAAGAAGACTGTGTTTGCGCGAACGTCATTAGTAGTTATTATTGGTTACTGGTAGTAATTGGTAGTAATTATTACCACAATAATTTCTATAAAACCTGAGAGATAAAAGTTTACGATATGTTCATAATTTGAAAAGTAAATTGGGGCTACTCAATTTCTAATATAGATTAATTATTATAATTTCTTAAATTAATAAATTTCAATGGGAATTACACGGAAATTTACTCTTTTGAATGTAATCGTTATTCGAAACAATAATCAATAATTACAGTACATAGATTTACAGCAAATTCCTCAACACACATCACTCTGTTATTATACTGTATTTTTTCATTAACAGTGATTCTTATAAAACAGTCAACCGTAGCATTTTTTCTCTCTATAAATATTTACGTACAGAGCTTTTACGAGAATGATCAAAACACTGTTCTGCTCATAGAGGTACTTGTTAACATAGCTTTTAAAACATAATGAAATAATATTTTTGTTTTATTTATGTGAAAAGTACACTCTAATATTGATCATTTATAGGACTTCTTTAACTAATAAATGTAACTTTTTTGTGTAACTGTACTCTTTTTACTTAAAGTAAATCTACTGCATGTTCATTTTTTATGTGCTAATCATAAAATCTCCTTCTTCTCTTCCACAGGTACCCAGAAATACATCATATCTTTGCCCTCTGAATAATGATCAATTGGAATATGAACCGAAACGTGGATTATCGCATATAAATTATATTATTTAATATATTATTTAATATACATCTTATTTCATACTTTTGTGCTTTTTCCCTCCAACTACTTTTAATTTCGTAATTATAATAATTGTTATCGCAATGAACTGTATTCTCACTTATCCTTTGTTAAGTGACAGACATGTTTTGCGAGTTCGTCATACACTCTAACTCCGTGTTCTCAGCCGGATTTGCCTACGACCCTCGTGTCGTAATGCTATGGCGGCGCGACCCCTTATCATCCTACAAGGGTAAAGAAACTCACGAAGCGACTTTTTTGGAGTTTTTCGCGCACAAATCACTACTAAAGGGGTAAACAAACTACGATCGGTAGGGTCGCGGCCCACCGTTTGGGAATCACTACCAGTGAGTCTAACTCTAAAAAATTGTACTTTTGAAAGTAGTATGGAATTTTAAGGGAAGAGTTAACAAATTGTCCTTTGAAAATATCGAAGGATATTGTTCTGATTTTTTACAAGATAAGGAGTGTTGAAGAAGTGGTTTTTTTTTTCGTTGGAGGGTGTCGGGGAAAGCGGGTGTTTCAAGATTTTAGAATTTTTGGCAAACTACATCTCAGCACTGTTCACGGAAATTTCCAAAGTTTCTCTTATTCACTTGAGATTAATGAAACTGTACAGACCATCGACATCGACTTTATAATTATTGAGCTGACGCTCGACGTTGCGAACGACATCAGCAAACAAACGCAACGCCACATCAAATGCAGCGCTTGCGATACAACATTTGACTTCTCGGATATAATGAAAATTCTTGAGGCAACGATGATCTGAAGTAATGCTAAAAATATGAATACAACGTTGCAACTAACAAACCGGATTTTCCAGTTTTCTTTTGCGGATACACCACGACTTTTGTAACACCTCTCACATAATTTGAGAGGAATGTGTCCTTTGCTAGTGCTGCGAATTCAATTTTTATTTTAGGTTTAGCTTTAATAATCAATAAGCAATTCGTTGTTTACTTATTCTACTAACGTCACTTCAGTCAACCCCACTTCGAAAGTTATCGGAGGAATTTAAGGAAACAAGTGACTTACGAAAAGAACCAACCACGGAGAAAATGTTCAAATAAAATGTCCATTTAGATGGGCCATCTCGTTTTTTAGAATCTCTCAAGAATTTTAAAACAGTTGTAAATTATTATTATGCAATACATAATAATTACGATATTACTGTACATTAATTTAGTACATTATTAAATTATACTTTTGTCATGATTGTACTTTACTTCTTTCATAAGTTCTTGGGTAACTATTATGTTTTGTAAGGAACGTGAGGAATGAATATAAATAAGAAAAAGCCAAGGCAACCATGGTGTGGTATAAATAACGTATAGAATATTGAAATGAATGAAAAACAAAGTTCGTATTTTATACGAGTATACTTTATGATATAATGTCTTTTAAGTTATTCATAAGCAACATCGGTTTCATAATCTGAAGCATTCTCTGAGCGTATGCATGTTTTATATAAAGGGCAGAATTTTCAAAAGACGTACTTTGAAATTTCTCTTCTTTGGAATATCTGATAAGAGTTTATAGCATGGTATTTAACCTCCTTCGCACTGTTACCCCCTGAGCTAGCCAACTAAACTGTAATTACCTGCCCCCCTACCTTCTCCATTTTTAAGGGGCAATACGAGAAAAGGAAAATTAGGAAAGAGTAACTAAATTTTAGTGGAACTATAGCTCATTGTTTTTGGGGGGAGACAGTGGCGCGAGCTCGTTACACCCCCCCCCCCCCCGATAAAGGCCGAATTACCCTTAGGTTAAATACCACTGGTTTAGTGTGTTATTTGATAGTAATTTCAATTTTACGTGAAGATGAAATGAGAACTGTAAGTAGAGTGAAAGTCCTTTAGTATTATGCAGACAATGAAAGTACACTTTTTTAGAGTGTCCTTTGAATATTATTTAGAACACTGTATACATTCTAAGTGCTGCGTAATATGTTTCTCAGCGATAAGAGGTGTGAAAGAGTGGGAAAAAAGCCATAATAAAATAAATGGTCCTATTTATTTTGGCTTTCATCCCCTGTACACTAAATGTTTGAACTTCGCCTTAGATGTACTGTATACTTGATCAAAACCTCTGAAACAGTTCTATTTTCTAAACCATTTTGATAAAATCAATGAAATTTTAAAAAATTAAACTTTTCAGCCTTAGAATGTGTTATTAACAGAACATAACCATAAATTTTGATAAGGTGGAACTGTTATTCTGAGATTCACTTGAGATATAAAGGTCCTAAATTCCACTGAACAAGAAGGGTAATTAAGTCAACGTTCCGTAACGACATTTTTATGACAAATGCTCTGTAAGTTAGGTTAGATTAAGTTAGGTGAAGTTAGCTTAAGTCTAACTGATCAACAAAGTAACTTGATCGTTATTTGGGTGTGACTTCACCAAAGAAATTATTAACTTTAAATGAAGCACCAAAAGAAAAATTTGTACGTAAGACTTGAGAGTTTGGAACAGAACTGAAAAAAAAATTAAAAATAAGTACCATTATTGGGAAATACCAATGATTTTCATAATAAATTTCATTTATTATGAAAATATATTCCCACTCGATATGAACCCATTTCTGCTGACGAATTTGCGGACGTAAGGATCCACATATCACATGAAATTTAAAAAAAATCATGCAGTTCCTCCACTGATTTTAAGAACTGTACGAATCGTTCAGTGTAGATAACGACTTCTAAAAATTTCTAAATTTATCTCCATTTCAGGCAAGAAATTACTCTAAAATGAGACCTGAAAACCAAATGTTCTTTTATTATATTAAATAATAAAAGCTACAGGAATTTTTGTTCTGTTATTTGAATTTCAAAAAAGTCTCCTGCAATAATTTCATCTTTAAAAATTAAAGTTCACGTTTGGAATTCAAATTGTCCCTTTAATTTTAAAGGAAATAAACGTCTTTAACTTAAAAGATGTAGTTTCAAAATTTACAAAAAATTAAAAAAAACCTTTTCCTTTTCACCAGATGTTGTAATCTTTACTCAACCATGCGACAACTTGGTGTGAAAAGGGCTAAATTTTGTATACTTTTAATATATTTTAATTTTTTAATTATTTTAACGTTTGATCAGGTTGCTACGTAAAGGCTACCTTTTTACCTATGAGAGATCACTTACTGTGTCCAGCATAATATAAAAAGTAAAAAAAAAAAAAATTCCCCAATTCAATACAGAATATCTAAGAAAATTTCACGAGGAGAAAATAAATCCACAATTTTAGTTAAGTTGTTTTAATTGTTTTATTGAAGGATATGTTCATAATTATGACTTTGGATTATTGTGTTGTTTCAAGGATTTTTAAAAAATAACTCAGCTCAACCTTTTCAACAATGCGTTTCAATTGGGATATTTAAGTGAATTAAGGTAGAAAAATACTTCAAGGACCCAAGGCCCAATCACCTGGTTTCGAAATTCTTGTCATAAATAGGAGAGAGAGAGAGAGAGAGAGAGAGAGAGAGAGAGAGAGAGAATATTTCGACGCAACCACTCAAACAGAATACAATATGTCCCGACATGGAAAACGTGAATTTTTAGGTTTTATATATCAGTAAAACAATTAAAATTCACAGTAAACTTAAAGAACACTAATTTTGAAAGGCAAGCATAAACTGCGGGTAAACTCCAGTCCGACAGTGATGTCCTTGCTCTCACTACTCACAGCAAGAGGCGCACTTGCTCTCAGGAATCATTCTTGAAAAAGAAACTGCCCTCGAAAACACACCTCATTAGAAAAGCACACACCCCACATAATCGTATCTCGGAAAAGTGAACTGGGGTTTACAAGAATTCAGACCACTCCGAGTCGCACGTACTTATCTCTATGTATCATCCTGTTCGCATTTCCAAGATGGAGCCCTAATTTCTCATACCAAAATTTATTAATTAATTTTTCCAACGTTATAGAGAACTAGGGCTAAACTGTCGTAACAGTTATCTGAAGTGGAAGAAAATTAATAAGATAATCATATTTGGGAATCAGTTACGTAACGTTAATTAATTGTTATTATAAAATCTGTCAGCTTCTGTCAACAATTCCACTTGGATCTTTCGTTCTGA
>JAJOZX010000289.1:0-137500 GCA_023014485.1 Bathynomus jamesi
AAGCATATTATATATATATATATGGTGGTGTAATGGTTAGCGTCGCTGACTACAAATCCATCGGCCCCTGGATCGAGACCCGGTGACGGCAGCCGGCGCGCAGCAAAACCCAGCTGTTCATCCTTCCACACAATAAAGAAAGTGGTTGGTAGATAAATGGGTACCCTGGGTGGCCTAGTGGTTAAGTCGCTGGGCTGCTGCTGGTGGGGCGTGGTTCGGATTCTACGTTAAACTGTAGGTCTAAGGTGGAGTGAAAAGCTTGACCTTCGTTAGAATGAACAATTCGGGCGGAAGCAAACTAAAGGTTTAACCACAGTTTTACGTGAGATACGAACCACAGGTCGCGACATCATCTGAACTCAGAGAATGATCGCTCATTCAACCACTAAACAGTCTCAACATTGCTTATAACCTCTCAGATTTAATAGGAAGCGGTGTTTCGATGTCATCACGTCGTAACCATATACATATACACTGGTAGGGTGGAGCGAAAAATACTTTTTTTCTAGTATGAAGTTCTAATAGTGATTAAACGTTGCATTTAGTGGACGAAATATGCCTGCCAAAATATGAGTTCATTTGTTTAAAATTTTCAGCTGCCACCAGGGGGCTAAATTTAACACAATTTTGTGTAAAAGGGAAAAAATGCTTCTATTTTAGGTTTGTCAAACTATTATAAAATTTTATCTTAGAATTATCTAATAGTTTGATTAAGATTCTTAAATGATAGGAATTCGTTTTGTAAAAATGTCTTTTCATATGCTTAATATCTTCAGCTGCCACAAGAGAGCTGAAGTTAACACAATTTAGAGTAACTGAGTCATGTTGAGACTACACTGAATGTTGTGGGGGAGGGTTTGGGGAGGGTTGTGGGGGAGGGTTTTGGTGCGAAGGAATTTCTTTCTGTGAGTCATTAGAACAGTGTGTTAACACTTGTCTTCTTATGTAGTAGGCCTAGTCGCTCAGTTGATCGGAGAGTTTTTTAATATGATCGGAATATTATAAAACTTTATTTTAAAGTGATTTATATAGAGATAATATTGATTTTATTATAAAATGCTTGTTATAATGTATTATATAATTTTAGTTTATTTATATAATATATTATATATTTATATAATATATTGTATATACTTATAAAATATATTATATATATTAATTATATAATGTTTTGATGTTACAGGATATTTTGTGATTGTGAATTTTTCTTAAAAATATTATGGCATCAAATACTAAATATAAACATTTCACTAGAGAACATATGAAGTGTGCCATATTTGAAGTACCTTGTGAGATGAGTGATATGCAACTACCAACTTATAACTGCATTATGAAAGATTACCTGTTCACAAAACATTTAGTGAAGGAGCAGATGAATAACAAGGAGCCTTCATTTTCTGAAACAGCAGAGGCAGTTTCCAAAAAGGTAGAAAATATTTGGAAGAAGGCCTCTTTGCCAATAGTTTCACATACACGCGTTTTACAGATGATGCGAGTGTACCATGATAAATACAGGTCCTTATTAAAGCCATACAAGTCACGCAAGGATCAGCCTAAGTACAAAAATCAGCTTGAAGAATTTGAAAACTCTTCAAAATGCACTTTGTTTGACATCTGCACCTGCAAATGTAAGGAGTTTAGGAGATGCTCATGTGAAAAGAGTAAGAAAGTCCCTCCAAAAGAGCAGGATTTTTTAAATGACCAACGAACACGCAGAATAATGGTGATAGGAAGCCTTGACATAGCACACACAAGACGATTACAAGCAAGAGAACATCGAAAGGAAATGGAAAAAGCACGTCTGGAATCCTCACAAACAACTAGTGCTGCTATAACCAATACGTCCAACTTACAAATCGAAACAGAGACAAGTGAACTTCAACAACTAGAAGAGATATCTGAAGATAATGAGGAAGATACAACCTCGACTCAATATGTAATATCAGAACAACAGATGCGTGAGCCACTGCCTTCATTAACAATTACTTGTGATAGATTTAAAATGTCGGACAGAGCTGGGGCTGCTATTGCTTCTGCAGTATTGGCAGATCTTAAAATTGTTACTCCCGAAGACAAAGGGAATATTATAGACAGAAGTAAGCTAAGACGTGAAAGACAAAAACAGAGAAAGGAACTACAACAGATAGGAGAGCCAAAAACCATGCGGGGATTATACTTTGATGGCAGAAAGGATAAAACAATGATTCAAGTCCAGGAGAGTGATGGCTCTAACCACCAAAGAACCAAACGCGAAGAGCATATCAGCATAATATCTGAACCACACTCTCTGTACTTTGCACATGTGACACCTTCCAGTGGCAAAGCTAAATACATTTGCACAGCGCTAGTGAATTGCTTGAAAGAAAGAATGTTGATATAGGGAACATCGTTGCAGTTGGCTGTGATTCGACAGTGGTTAACACCGGTAGTATTGGAGGCACAATAAGATTACTGGAAGAAGCCTTTAATAAGCCATTGCAGTGGCTGATATGCCTTTTACACCTTCATGAACTTCCATTGCGCCATCTGTTTCATCACTTGGATGGTACCACTACTGGACCAAGAGCATTTTCAGGAGAAATTGGCCGAGCACTTTCAGACTGTGAAAAGCTTCCCATAGTTAACTTCAAACCCATTGAAATTCAAGAGGACATGTGTGAAGTTGATGATGTAGATGACATAAGTACTGACCAGAAATACCTTCTTGAAATTCACAAGGCTATATCAAGTGGAACATTCTCAAAGAGTCTTAGTCATAAGAGTCCAGGCAATATATCACATTCAAGGTGGCTCACCACAGCAAACAGGACTCTGCGGTTATATGCAAGCACAGAGAATCCTTCAGGCAATTTACAAGAATTAGCTACTTTCATTGTTAGGGTATACGCACCAATGTGGTTTCAGATAAAGCGTAAACCATTATGCCAATATGGTGCTAAACATATGTGGCATATGATTGCAAGAAGCCGGTATCTCCGTGAAGAGCTTAGGAGAGTACATGACTCAGTCATTCAGCGAAATGCATATTACGCAAATCAAGAAAACATTCTCATTGCAATGATAGCTGATGAAAGGGAGCATGTGCGTCAGTTTGGATTTAGGCGTATCATAAAAGCAAGGGCATGCATTCAAGAAACAGATGTTATCAGGTATTTTAAGGTGCCAGAAATAAATTTTTATGCCAAAGACTATACAGATCTCATTATGTGGCAAGATTTTCAGATAGCAGAACCACCGATAACCAAAGGAGTTTCTCTTGATGATATTGAATCATGCATCAAACATGGTACTACTCTTCATTCAGAATTATTTCAGTTTCCATGTCATACACAAGCCGTAGAGAGATGCGCCAAGCTCGTTACAGACGCTGCTGGATCAGTCTGCGGACCTACAAACAGAGACGGTTGGATTCGTGCTACATTAGAATCAAGGAAAAAACAGCCAAAATTTGACACAAAAGCAAATTACTAAATAGTCTTCAGCAAGAACCCTTTCTAGAGGGAGGTTGGTTGGGGAAAGGGTGGTAACTCCGTTAAGGCACGAAATAACGTTTCTTAACTGTCTCAAGCCAGTATAAAGGAGGAGAGACATCCTAATTTATTACTGTTCCCTTTTTCAAGTAAATACAGAATCATACTTAATTGTCATTTTTAAGTTAACTTCAGCCCTCTTGTGGCAGCTGAAGATATTAAGCATATGAAAAAGCATTTTTGCAGAATGAATTCTTATCATTTAAGAATCTTAATCAAACTATTAGATAATTCTAAGATAAACTTTTATAATAGTTTGATAAACCTAAAATAGAAGCATTTTTTCCCTTTTTACCCAAAATTGTGTTAAGTTTAGCCCCCTGGTGGCAGCTGAAAATATTAAACAAATGAACTCATATTTTGGCAGGTATATATCGTCCACTAAATGCAACTTGTAATCACTATTACAACTTCATACTAGAAAAAAAGTAGTTTTCGCTCCACCCTAATATACAGTATATATATATATATATATATATATATAATATATATATATATAATATATATGCGTCTCCTTGGTGTAGTGGTTAGCATCGCTGACGACGAATCCACTGGCCCCGGGTTCGATTCCTGGCAAAAGCAGTCGGTGTGCAACTCACGCAGCTGTTCATCCTTCCAGAAAAAATAGGTTGGTAGATAAATGAGTATTCTGGGTGGCTTACTGGTTAAGACGCTGGGCTGCTGATCGGGAGGTTATGAGATCGAATCCTGGCAAGGACTTTGTAATTTCTGACCACCTGTGTTGAGTCGTGGTTCGGATTCCACAGTAAGGTGGAGCAACAAACTTGACAACTCCCAAGGTGGAGCAACAAGCTTGATTTTCATCAGAATGAACAATTCGGGCAGAAGCAAAAACCAAGGTTATATATATATATATATATATATATATATATATACTTACTTACTTTATGAGGGTTTGAACGACGGTTCAGGATCGACCTGCGGTCAACCCCACTGCAGCATCCAGCCTCATTTACAGGATTTGGTGGAGGAGGGAGTTGTTTTCTGATCTCCTCCTGCTTTTGTAGCCAACCGCACATGGCTGGTCAGGGACTTTGCATGGAAACCTGTCCAGTTGGTTCTTGAAATTATTCAAGTTGGTGTGCTAAAGGTTCCTCAGTTCTTTGTGCAGGATATTAAAAAGTTTTGGATCTCGTATTCCGAGGGTATTTTCCATCCTCTTTTTTCATGGCCCTTTGTCCCACTGCAGCTGAGATAGTACAAAATCTGCCTCTCCGTCCATTCCAGTGTGTTTCTGTTTCGTTTCTAAGGTTAGGGACAAAACTGTCGAGTATTTACCTTATGTATATTATTGGGTACCGCTCGTGTCTTCTTTCAGGGATTATACTCGAGACCAGTAGTCTTCACCTTTCGTTTCCTCTATCTTCGACGTAAAAGTCCTTTGTATGGCTTCTATGTTTACAATATCTCGTTTTCTGCATGGGCTTGTGAGTATTGAGCAATACTCAGTTATTGGTAGGACTAGAGTCTTTCATAATTTTAGCATGATGTTTGCTTTTCCAGATGATCTCATTATTTTTCTAGCTGTTATAATTTTAATGTTATAGTGCTCTTTGAATTCTGCATCCGACTACATTATTACTCCAAATCCCTGACTTGTGGGTTTGGTGTTATCTGTTTGGCGTGCAGAGTTTTATACCCTTTGTTCTGTAGCACCTTTTCATTACCACATCTTAGAAGTTGGAATTTTTCTTCGTTTAACTTCACATTGTTGTCGTCTGACCACTTGAATAATGTTTCAATGTCAATTTGTAATTTTTCTCTGTCACCTTCATTCGATATTTCCTTGCATCTTTGTCTAATCTGTGAAACATGATACTGTCATTAATATCTGCATCAATGTCTGCAATCATTATTATGAACAACAAGGGAGCTAATACTGTACTTTGTGGGACAGAGCTCATGACTTCTGAGACTTCAGATTTAACTCCATTTACTACTACTCTGTGTTCTTTGAGTCAGAAAATTAAATATCCATCTTCCCAGCTTTCCAGTAATTCCTGTATTCTTAAGTTTGTGCTATGATTCCAAGGGGAGGTTGGGGAGGTTGGGGAGGCCCAAGAGGTCAAGACTGGCAGTTGGGCCTAACTTTGAGAAGTTGGTCTTTCTGAAGGGCAACCAGCACATTGTGTCATAGTCTTTAATAAATGCGCCTAAAATTTAATTTTACCTTTCAGTTCCCGCCATAATAATTCTCTGGTAAATTAAAATTTAGTTAATGGTTAGTGGTTACAAGGGTTTCAAAACATGTAATCAGTACATTTTTTATTAAAAATTAAAAAAAAGTTAAGCAAAAAAGTTGCAAAACTTGATAAAAATACAGTTAAATACCTATTTATTGTTGGATTTTGCATAAATAAAATTTTCTATGGGTTTTAAAGCTTTTTTCCTTGATTTTTTTAAATGTTAGTAAAGAAATAGTTATCGTTAACGGATTATCGTTAACTTCCGCTAACTTTGTAGTAAAATTATCGGATTATCGTTATCGGAGTTAAAAATTGGGGTTAACGGATTATCGTTATCGAAGTTAACTTTTTGGTCAACGGTGCCCACCACTGCTGATAACTATGAGAGGCAAGTAGTATAGCCGAAAAAGGGGAGAGTGCAGGAATGTTGCAGGTTATTATGTAATGTTGCAAAGGGGGGAGGGGGTTGTTGCAAAGGGGGGAAGGGGGGTGGGGGGAAAACTTGGAGGCGGCGTTATCCCCCAAGAGAAAGAAAGGAGGAGAGAAAGGAGAGGTGTTCACCTGGCAGGAGCCAAGTGCACATTAAGACTTCCAGCCGAGTTGGCGTTGTTTTATAGGCTCCTAATCAGCCAGTTGGCGTAAATGGCTTGAGTTGCCAGATACCGCGATACCATTGTATACATTATTATAGACTCCTAATCAGCCAGTTGGCTGGTTGTCAGATACCTCTTTTTAGCAGTATTATTGCATACATTATTATTATATACGCCTAATCAGCCAGTTGGCTGAGTTGCCAGATAGCGCCATGTATTCCATTGTATACACTATTATAGACTCCTAATCAGCCAGTTGGCTGGTTGTCAGATACCTCTTTTTAGCAGTATTATTGCATACATTATTATTATACACGCCTAATCAGCCAGTTGGCTGAGTTGCCAGATACCATTGTATACACTATTATAGACTCCTAATCAGCCAGTTGGCTGGTTGTCAGATACCTCTTTTTAGCAGTATTATTGCATACATTATTATTATTATATACGCCTAATCAGCCAGTTGGCTGAGTTGCCAGATAGCGCCATGTATTCCGAAGACAGAGTTGCCAGATACCATTGTATACACTATTATAGACTCCTAATCAGCCAGTTGGCTTAGAAGGTTTAAATATTGCCAGATACCATTGTATACACTATTATAGACTCCTAATCAGCCAGTTGGCTTAGAAGGTTTAAATATTGCCAGATACCATTGTATACACTATTATAGACTCCTAATCAGCCAGTTGGCTTAGAAGGCTTAAATATTGCCAGATACCTGTTGTATACAGAATACCGGTAGTAGAAGGCATAACAATAAACAACATTGCATCATTCTTTTTATTATAAATATATAGAAAACAAATATACATTTGAGGAATATGCGTATAACAGAAATATATACACACAATTATGGATATATATATATAAAATAAAATATACATTTCATATACATTTGAGGAATATGCGTATAACAGAAATATATACACATAATTATATATAAAATAAATATACATTTCAAATAAATATACATTTCATATACATTTCAATATGTACATAACAGTACAGGAGAAATATACACACACACACAATTATGGTGATATATAAAATAAAATATACATTTCATATACACTTCAATATGTACATAACAGTACAGGAGAAATATCAAGCAAAATATATATATATATATATATATAAACACAAATCAATAGAAATATGCGTATAATCGTCAAGCAAAATATATATATACAATTCACTTTTTTTTCAAAATACTAAACTCGGTCTTAATCGAGTTTACAATTACATCATTATTGCTCTGCATTACGCAGTATATGCGGCTTAATATTATTTCACCGCTTAAAGTATAGGGAAGCCTGTATTCGATATGAATGGCTTTCATATCGTTCAGTACTATTTTTGTCCCCACTTTACAACCGGTTGGCAAGTCATCTTTAAATACGTCTAGAATACAATCAAAAGCACGCACAAAGAGTTCATCGTGAGCTACATTATTAAACACAAGTTTATAAGAATGCTTTTCCAATCGAGGGTTTATTTCTACCGACTCGGGCTTTTCAATCGTGAACTCTTCACTCAACATAACGGCAATTGAAATAATCTTCTAAATCGTTACGGCAACTGCGCGTTATATAAAGAAATAGTTCTTCAGGGTGAACGGTGTAGGTGAGCTCAGCCTTGTACCGATCAATTGCTTTGTACCAAAGTTCATGGTATTTCAAAGAGTCTAAACTTTTTAAATAAACATCCAGCACTAGACCATTCTCACCAGTCCTACACTCGTTAAACCCATCGAGCAGAGCAGTGTATGCGTATTCAAGAACTGTATCAAAATAAAGCATATCCGTAACACGCGCGTCTAATATAGATTTCAGTTTACGGAATCCGACGATTTCAAACATTCTGTCGAGGATGAAACGGTTTCGCGTAGGAATAAGAGCGTTATTATCAGAAGCATTCTTCCACATAAGCCTTATATCAATGCATGGCCGATCGTTATTTATACACAACGTACATACAACGGCGTATGAGGGCGCGTCACTAATCTGCTCTCTTCTTGTACCTACGTTAGCAGGTATTTTATAACGATCTTCACACCACTTATCAACTATCACAAAGATTCTATTCATCTCCTCGATACTTAAATAAACCCGTTTGTTTGTCGGTCTACATTCCGTTTCCAGTACATAGCTAATGGTACCGGAATTACGCCTGAACACGCGCAACGATTTCGTCACGGACACATCGTACGAGGCGTTGAGAATGCTGCTCAAAGGAAGTTCCATCGTATTCGAGGAGCGCACGTCCACTCGGTTCAAGCTCTGAGATAACTATGAGCCGTGTGAGGCACAGACAGGAACGGTTCGACGGGCGGCTGACTCGATGATACGTGAATGGGCATGTTCGTACGACTCGAATTGTTGCACATATTTGTTTTTCCGTTTCGTCACTACCAGCCTACGCACTTTGGATAAGAACTAGGCGCTAATCATCTCCACACTCCGGCGCACTATTTGAGAGGAACATATGCTCATATTTTTCCTTTCTACCCATCAAACGATGCTCGTCTCTAAAATCTGTTAAAAACTCACGCATGGCACTAGCCACAACCTCACTATGAACCTCATCATGATATACGTTAATATAGTGATAAAAACACCTAAGATTGTCCATGATCACGAGATTCACATTTTCAGACGTAGGGTATGAGTAATCGACATGGTGTAGCATGACGTAATACCGCTTGTAACACCACCCATCCACAAGGCTCATTATCCATACCTGCTGCTTCTCTTCTGCACGCGTTGTTTCTTTTACTTCACGGTGTATGTGAGACTTTATAAAGTTTAGCTCTGCAGCATACTTCAGCACATCGTCTGTGCAACGAAAGCCTTCAACAGTCTCACCAGAACATCCGTAGAGTATTTGTACATCTTGGAACTTCGCACAATCCAATGTGGCTTTAAAAGAGGCATAGGAGGGGGGAATAGGAAGTTTTTCGGTATCCACCACATCCTCACACTTTACTGAATACCATTTCATAAACGTTGTGCAAGCAATATTAAAGGTAGCCATTTCAATATACGTCTGATCTGAATACACGTCTGATCTCTAGGGCTTACTGCGGTCGACTGACCACGCAGGGACTCCCAGATAGTAGCATGACTCACGCAGTGGGCGGAGCTTAGAACTTTCACCTACACACACACACACACACACACACACACACAAAGGAGAAAGTGAAACGCTATTTGATTTATTGAGATATTCATATATTTACAAATACGATTCGAGATAGTCAAGTTATATATATATATATTTACAAATACGATTTAATAAACGAGATATTCAAGTTATATATATATATATATATATATTTACAAATAGATACGATTATATACAAGACGTGTGAGTTAGAAGCATCATTGGTATCCAAAGGGTACGGTATCATAGGTGCCAGGTAACTGGTAACGTTTCCTATAGGTGTTACGGCACACCATCGTACCCCTAAGTTCCTTCACGCCTCCCAGCTTCTGCGCCCGAAAATTGTGGGTGCCTACAATTAGTTGGTGAGGTTCCAAACATACTAGATCCTTCAACGACTCAAAGTTAGCAACCTCCCGATTCGCATGGTTGAGCGTAATACCCTTTGCCTTCACGATATATTTCATTTCATCCCCTACCCTGACCCGTACCCCATAAGTCTTAGGTCCTGTTGAGATAAAAGAGTCGGCGTATGCGTCGTCCCCATACTCATCCTTGATCTCATCAGTGAGCTCGCCGAGGAACTCCCCAATAGCGGGCATGTAATCACCCTCCCTCTCTGTGAATATCACGCTATCTGTATCGGCATACAATACTCTCCGCCCAAGAGAATGCAATAGACCCCAAAGTTTTATACGGGCGTAGGCTGTTGTGAAGCTCGCCACAGGTATGTTTGTAACCCTTGAGGTATCTGTGGCAAATTCCGTGTTGTTGTACTTTATTACGTAAGTATTACCTACATTCACGATCTCCATGACCTCTTTATCGGGGGCATTGGCATAATCCCAGACATCGCTATAACTTTGTGCCAAATGAATGTTCCCTCTGCCGGTATTCTGCGCAAATTTTCCCCATAGACTGTTTAGACACAACTTTGCACTAAAGCGCTTGCCAGGATTCTTTACAATTTGGACACGATCAAGTTGTATACCTTCGCGGTCGCGGTAACGTTGAATATAGGCAGACTTTTCATCTTCGGTATCAACTCCTCGCGGATACCCTGATGCTTCAACCTTATCCTTCAAAAAGGCGTTTATATATGGTGTGAAAAGGTTGGGGAGCTTCTGAAACCTCCACACCTCGTGTATCTTCAGTATTCTATAACCATGGCGTACGGCTAGGGCCAGCTCAGGACTTGTATATACGCCTCTGATCTTACGCTGGTGGGGTATATGGTTACATTCGCCGTTATCCTCTTCCGCGCACTTCACGCACAGGGGAAACATGAGCTTGTCGTCGATAACGACAGGTAAGATCGGCATCCATAAATTGCGTGGGGGGAGTACGTCTACGAAAGAGAGCCCAAAGTAATGATCATTCAAATTTTTTGAAAAATCATTGATGGAGGGTATGCTAGGTCCCACCAGTTTCTCAGGAGCGCCCACGGGGTACGGATGGCTCTTCATCACGTATGGGTATAAAGAACAGAAATCGTAGTAATGGAGCTTCACGCCCACCGTAGGTGGCAAGTATAGTCTGAATGGATTTGTACGTCCTCCAAACAAGCTATCACCACATTTGAGAGGTTCCAGCACCATTGAACGCTTGATCGTTTTTATTTCCTCACGGTATACATCGTCTGTCTCCATCCGTGCATCATATTCATGCTCCCACAAGACTTTGTGAGTGAACTGTGATCCTATAAGTTGATCGCGGGTGCGGGTCCCTGCAAGACAGTCGGCAGGAGATCTACCGTGGATATCTCCGACGATACCGCACTCAGGGCGGGGGCATCCATGCCACCAGCATCCATTAAAGGAATACACAGTCTTCACACCAGTGACACGGTTTTCACTTAACCCATCAACCCAAAAAACACGTCCATTAATCTTAATGGGTACTTCACCCGTGTTGCGGGCGTGCTTTATGTATACACCTGTTTGTTGCTGCAGGTGTATGAGCCAGTAAATAGCCTTGTGTCCGTAACTGCGGGGGTTGTTTCGGTGAATAATGGCTAAGGTGTCTTTAGGCATGAAGTTATTCTTGAACACCGTAAAACATAATGATGCGATGGTGGTTGCGACTTGCAGTGGATCGCATTTGAAACGGGCTATGTACATACTTCTAAAGGCCTGGAAACATACTCTAAGCACGCGCACATCATTCACGCAATAACGCTCACATTCATCAGCTATATTATAAGGGTTACTTTCATTAAAACTGTCGTAGTATCGATCAAAGTCTTCACGTTCATCCATGCAGTCAAAATAATGTTTGGGGGGTGGTGGGCCTACGTAGTTTAAAGTCTCGCTGGTGAGGAAAGTGTATGGGAAGTATCCTTTGGAAACTTCAGCTGCTACTCCCATCACCTTGGGTAGCTTTGCTAATTTACAAGGTGTGAATAATAAAGTATCTTTAAATTGTACATTGCCTCTTATCTGCATCTGTATTAATTTGTTGCCTCTTTTCAATGGATCACCTGTAAATATCTCAGAGGATTCGTGTTCAAGCAACTCCTTATAAAGGAACTGCGTGTCAAACTTTGCCCCGTTATGGGCGAGAATATACACAGTCATTTTTTTGAACTTGTCGGCTAACTTGACAATATAGGACACAAATAGTTTCACAGGACTATCGCTGACATTCGTTTTAAAAACGTTTGTCCGTTTACCGCATTTGGGGCACTCGTCACATTCGATACCCATACACTCATCACAGATGGTCTGGCTCACAAGTAAATGTGGAATTACCTCTTTGGTTTCAGCGTTCGTATATGTTTCTATATCGTAGTACACAGTTATACAAGGGTTATTTTTAGGCTTAGCATCTTTCATATAACACACATGCTTTACTCCATCCGCCTTATATTCCTCCTGGCATGTAGGACAGTGAATTACGTCGCACTTGTGCTTAAATTTTCCCCAATTATCCATTGTGTGAAACATACCACATTCACAGATTCTCATTTTCCTGCACGTACCAATTGATTTATGGAGATCAAAGCAGCTATTATTGAAAAATGTGCGTCTACACACATCACAGTCTCTCTTCGCAACTACACGGCTTTCACATTTGGTGCTTTTACACTGCTCACATACCATGTGACATTCTTTACAATGTCTCACTATATCATCCGCAAACTCGAGGCACCCCTTACACAAATCATGATGTCTCCCATATTTTCGACTTTTGTCATAACTCGCGTAAAGCCCCCTTATATTACGGATGGGGAGATACGTTGTCCTGACAATCCTAAAATAAGTAGGGGCCTTGTACGATCTCTCACACAGCTTTTAAAAACATACACAGTCCGGCGGCGATCATCCAAACCAAATATAACTATGCGCACATTCATTTCCTGTTCTACCTTTCTCAGCTCTTCAGGACCCATATTACAGTCAAATTCAAGTTCACAGTCTACAGCTAGTTTACGGGCACGCTCAACGATCGTAGGCAGCCAAATTTTTTGAGTCCGTGTATTTTGTACAGTAAACATACGTGCTAAGAGTACTGCTATAAAGCCGCAACCACGATCGACGTTTATATGCCTTCGGTAAATAGTTGGAGAATTGAAGTTAAGAGTGTACGGTATGGCACTATGACCCGCAACACGGAATACACGGTCAATATTTACCGTGAAGTTGTCCATATTGAAGGCTATACTACTTTGGACGGCTTGCATTATACGCCCTAATATATATTCTACATCTTCAGCAGCCAAACGTCTAAACGGTACTATCACCCAATAATCGTCTACATCACCGTCATCTGACCCGAACCCAAAGGACAGACTCGTCCTGACCTCACGCTCGTCGCGATTCTGAAGAGCAAACTCTATAATATGCTGTACTACCCTGCGTATCCCGCGCTCAATACCATTGCTATACAGACTCTAGGGTCGACCCTGACTCTATACCGATTTCTAGTCAAGGCGGGGGTGGGGGCTGCGGCGCGCACTAACTCGAACGTAATAACATCCTCAACAGAACGGGGGGCGGAATTAGGGGGTATATTAGGTGCTGCTGCTGATGGGGGCCCTGTTGCGTAGGAGGGTTGGGGATCTATTATTGTAGACTTAACAGAACGGGGGGCAGAATAAGGGGGTATATTAGGTGCTGCTGCTGGGGAGGTTGTTGCGTAAGAGGTTGAGGGTTGGGGGTCTATTACTGGTGCAACAGGCGCGTATTTCGGTCGCTTTATACCTGATGTGGGGTTCTCATACCTCCGCTTTGGACGTGAAACCTGTATCGCTGGTGAGGGTTCAGGGGAAGAGATCACAACTACACTGTCATCGTCATCCGTAATGATAGGGTGCTCTACCTCATCGTCGGTTCTGTGGGAGAAGAAATATAAGGATCAGCACTCAAAATTTGTAATATTTTGTAAATGACCCACTTAGGAGTGTGACGTGTTAGAAATGGACTCTGTAGAAAAATTCAGATTCACGAGCCCATCCACATGTATTATATCTGGACCTACAGGATGTGGTAAAACTGTGTTTATGCTTAAAATCATTAAAGAAAAGGGCGAGATGTTCTCGAAATTTGTGCATAAAGTTATATGGTGCTATTCGACGTATCAATCAGCGTTCAACGAGTACCAAGATGATATTTTGTTCCACAAAGGTGTATATGACGTTAATTCGCTAAAGGAACTGAACATACAATCATTGTAATTGACGATCTCATGTTGGAGATGGATAAAACGTTTGCCGAGACATTTACAGTATACTCCCACCATCTTAACATAAGCGTGTTCTTCATCAATCAGAATCTATTTTTCAAAAATAGATACATGCGCGATGTGTCGTTAAATACGCAATATCTAGTCTTATTCGCGCAACGTAGAGATGTATCACAAATTGGGGTATTAGCCAATCAAATGTTCCCGAATCAGCGTAAGGAGTTTTTGGAAGTTTATAAAGAAGCTACAAGCACGCGTTACGGATATTTGCTTTGCGACCTTCATCCGCGAAACACGTTTAGAGTGCTTCTGCGAACGAATATATTTCCAAACGAGCCTGAAACGGTGTATATTCCAGAATGACAAAGAGACTAAAGAAATACCATGAATTAATAAAAATCTATCATCGACTGCCCCGGGCAATGCAGCAGATGTTTATTAAAAATATCGACGCCGACTTTTTAAAATGCATCTGTGAAATCTGTCTTAACGTTATAAATTGCAATGTATCAATGAAACCCATCAGAAGGCTCGCCTACGCCGCTACAAGAACATAATACGTACACTCGCTCGTAAAAGTCAAACTGTAGCGAAGAAAAAACGAGTTATTGTGCAAACAGGAGGGTCATTTCTCCCCATCTTATTTTCAGTTTTGGGCCCTTTACTGACTAGATTAATATAATGAAGAAAGTGGTAGTGATTCCCCACGAGGTGTACGCTCACTGCAAAGAGACACGGATCTAGATCCCCGTAAAAGCAGACTTAAAAGAATGGAAAGCGAATTGTTAGCCCTATTAAACAGTGAAAAAACACCTGATGAGAAAAGAATCTTATACCAAGAAGCTCTGCAGAAATTTCTTCACGAGTACGAAAATTATAAGATCCCTACGGAGATTCCTGTGGTTATTAGGCACAGCACGGGGGACGATGGCGACATAGGACCTGTACCCGACGATACAGCTGATCAACCAAAAAGATTAGCCACACAACATATCGAACATGTATTAAAAAGTACCCTCCCACATACATTGAGGAGTAAAGGCTTAGTCTTTATAATCTATTGAATGAGGATCCCGCCATACAATGGACCGATACAGGGAGATCATTGTGGAAGGATCAAAGGTACAGGGATCGAATATCGTAGACATTGTCCATGATCTGGTGAGAAAGTGGGATAGGCCATCACCATCAGGATGGAAGCATATTAAAGCAAGACTACAACAAATAAATGTCCCTAAAACGTTGATAGGAAATCTGAACAGGTTAAAAGACTTGGAACACGCAACGTCTGTGACACAATTGAAGGCGCCGTCACCCCGCGGTAACACCTTTCAAGAGGAGAAAGAAGAGGTTAAACCAACCCTACCCACGTGCCTCTAAAATACGCAAATGGCTAACGTATTAACTAAACGCTATTATGACATTTCTACCCCATCCTCTTACGGCGGCGTAGATAGACTGCACGTTTACGGAGTAGGAAAAAAGATGTTGAAAGATTTTTGAGGGAGCAGGACGCTTATACGCTTCATAAGCCTGTGAGAAAAAGGTTTAAAACAGCCAAGACAACGGCTTCCTCGATTGATTCTATTTGGCAAGCAGATTTAACAGACATGCAAAGATATTCTGTGTATAACGATGGTTACCGCTACATTCTATTCATAATAGACGTGTTCTCTAGATATCTGTGGCTAGTTCCTCTGAAAAATAAATCACCTGAAACAGTTGCTAAAGCCACCAAAACGCTAATGTTAAAAGAAAACAGGGTTCCTGGCTATTTTTGTACGGATATGGGGAAGGAGTTTATAGGCCGTGCTTTTCAGAATATGTTGACAGAGTTTAATATCAGCTATTACACAACCAATTCTATACATAAGGCTTCTTTAGCTGAAAGAGTTCAGCGCACCATAAAGGAACGCATGCACCGTTATTTTACACATAAAAACACATACAGATTTCTAGACATTCTGGAACCATTGGCATCATCCTACAACCGCTCACACCATCGCACGATTGGGGCAACACCTAACGAAGTTTTAGAAAGAGGTACGCTCCCGAGAAGAGATGGACCACCACCACCACCACCACCACACTCTGTGCGCTTCAAAACAATGATTATGTAAGGCTGTCGCGTTCGGGGAATAAATTCGCAAAGGGTTTTGAGCAAGGATGGACACGCGAGATTTTTAAAGTTAGGGCTGTGAGACCTAAAGGTGTGATAATGATGTATTACATTGAAGATTTGAATGGGGAAGAAATCTCAGGAGGCTTTTACCGCGAGGAATTGCAGAAAGTTGCGTTTAATTTAGAAAAAAATGTGTTTAAAATTGAGAAAATTTTAGGAAGCAAAGGTTCAGGAAGGAGAAAAATGTACCTGGTGAAATGGCTAGGGTACCCAGAAAGCTTCAACACCTATATAAAAGCTGATGCAATAATGAAGCTTAAATAGTATGCAACATGGCTCCTAACCATTTCTACGTCACACTCCCGTCCTCCTCGTCCCTGTCTGTACACCCTAACAACACGCTAGCCAACTTTGTAACAGAACTCCATGGGACATTGAATTGGGTCGTGATTCGTATGAGGTGGGGATATGCGAAATTCAGCTGGACACCGTCTTTTTAAATATTGAACATAAAGAACCGTTTTTACGATTCTTAGAGACATTGACGAGTGTGAAAAAGCTGGGGTAGCTATGGATGAAACTATGCGCATCGCTTGGACTAAGATTGCACGGTATTACAGTACAGAAGTAAGACTAGGGCCGGGTCAATATGGTTCGGCCGAGGATGTTGTGAGAGGCTTAAACGTAAGTTTAAGAAACTCAAACCTTACGAATGATTTAGTATATGAAATCGTAAACAACCCTGCACATACACTAATCCTAAAATCAAAGACTAACAGATGTCTTAAAGAACATAGAAAGTTCAAAATTCTAACCAACGGCCGATATAGCGCAGCCTTCCAAAGAGACACATTTCACGAGACACAGTATAACTTGTCCAGATTAATGTATCAATTGAAGATGGAGAAATTGGCTGAAAGGTCCCCAGACATGTGCTATATTTACAGTAATATAGTGGAGCACCAGTTTGTTGGGGATACCCAGGCACGCCTGCTGCGCATTGCTCACATCCCCAACCATAGAGGAAGGAGTTTGAGTATTACATATGACAGACCCCATTATGTGAATGTCGCAACTAATTTAATAACCAATATCACAATATATATAAGAACGATTGAGGGCGAAAACTTCCCATTCGGTAACGGGAGCTTAACAGTGAAGCTACACTTTCGACGCACTGAGTTATAATGGATAGAAAGCCTTTCACCGTCTATCGAGGGATGCGATACCAGCGCGGTAGTGGACTTGGATCCATTTTTTCATCCATACTACGTACGGCTGTTCCTTTGCTGAAGAGGGGTGCCAGATACCTTGGAAGGAAAGCGCTACAATCAGGCCTTAACACTGCAGAAGACATATTGGCCGGGGCTAAACCTAAAGAAGCCCTAAAAAAACATTTAAAGCGTACACGGAACGAAATCATCAAAGATGCAAAGAGAAAAATGCGTGGTGGCGGGAAGAAGAGGGCCCCCGGAAGAAGAAGA
Organism: Bathynomus jamesi; assembly: GCA_023014485.1. Lineage (NCBI taxonomy): Eukaryota > Metazoa > Arthropoda > Malacostraca > Isopoda > Cirolanidae > Bathynomus > Bathynomus jamesi. Next base: position 17,785 of record JAJOZX010000289.1, read on the forward strand.
AGGGGTCACGTGGTATTAAACGTAAAAGGCTATCAAAAAAGAAATGCTGTAAGCGAATGAAACCTATGGTTGACCACTTTTTTGACTGATATAAGCTAAGGATATTGATCTCATGAATCATAGTTTGTTTACCACTTGTCGAGAGAGGAGTCACTATTTCGCCATGGCACGCTTCATCCACCATGTAGTTCACAATGCTGTAAATCGGAGCTGTCCTTTTTTGAGCTCCCGCCAACCCAAGTTTCTATTGAGCACAGTGACTTTATTACAATTAACCCTTTAAACACAATTAGTTCCCGAGTGCACCTATAGAATTCGTGATACCCAGCTCAGGTCCTTACTTTTTTGATCCAAGCTGTGTGCACATGTACGCTAAGCTACGTATAGCCCATTCTGATGGAACGGCCTGCGATGACAAATATGCTGTATACCCTGAAACAAACTTTCTGCACGCCATATTCAACCAGTGTGACGTATATTTAAATCAGACCAACATATCGGCAGGCACGGGGTACTATCATCTACGAGCCTATTTGGAAAATGTCCTCAACTTTTCCAAAGAAGCGAAGGCTACCTTTTTAAGTGCGGAGGATATTATCAAACTAAAGATGAAAATAGTATAAAGGACAAATTTAAAAATTCTAAAAAGAAAATATACGAGTGTTTTGGACGGTTGCACACAGATTTCACTTTCCAGGAGAAGTTGCTTGTGAACGGGGTGGATATGAAAATAAAGCTCACCCGCACGAGTCCTGAGATCTGCTTAAATCTGGATGCGAATCAAGAAGAGGGCGCAAAGTCCGTTGTGGTTCACATTATGGACACATACCTCCGCGTACGGCGAGTGAAATTAAGTTCACCAAAACAACTAGAAATTGAGAAAAATTTACTAAACGCTACAGTGAAATATCCTATTAACAGAGTGCAGATCAAACTATATACGGTTCCTGCAGGGTTGGCATCGAAGCAGATAGAAAACATTGCCCTGGGAAATCTTCCTAAAAGGATATTAATCGGCATGCAGGACCACGCTTCGGTGAATGGAAAATATAAAAAGAGTGCCTTTAAATTCGAGAATTTCGGACTTAAAAATATAACTCTATACGTTAATGGCACTGCTTTGGGTGGAACAATGGGTACGGACTATTCATCAGACGCTGTGTTACCTCTTTGTGCCAGAGCCTATAGTAATCTGACCCATATTGCAGGTGATTGTGATGAGCTTGGTAATGGGGTAACGCAGGAAGAATTCATTGATCAATTTAACCTTTATCCGTTTGACATTACACCTGACTTATCTGCTAGCGTAAATACCCATTTAACACCACAGCAGAGCGGTAACATCTCAGTGCGGCTGGAATTCGCAAGCCTATAGACGCTCCTATTAGTGTACTAGTATATCTCGAATCGCAAGCCCTAATAGAAGTAGATAGATTTAGAAGCGTTATCACTGACTTTTAAAATGGATGCTAATACACTTCAGAAAGTAATGGAGCGAGTCACACGTTCCAAATTTATCGGCGTGTTTGCGAAGAATGAAACATTGAGTTTGCCAAGTACGCGAGAATGCGGTAGTCTTATTGTGAACACAGACATCATCGGTAATGAAGGGATTCACTGGATCGCTGTCTATTTTAAAAATAGACAGCGCCTGTACTATTTTGATTCACTCGGTACTCAACCCTGGAGTGACCCTATTATTGTAAAATTTCTCGCTCAGTTACATATTCCCGAAGTTGTATGGAACCCATTTCGTATGCAGGGATATTTTACTAATGTTTGCGGAATGTACTGTGTCTCATTTCTCATGCATATGTCAATGATAAAGAATTTATAAATTTTTTAAATTTATTTGACCCGTGTCACACTCACCGAAACGATGAAATGGTATGCAGACAGATAAAAAACCGTTTTCCAATTGTACGTACTCGTTGTATATTATAATGTTTTTGTTCGTATATTTGTATATTCGTTTATTGTACTGATTTCTTTCATTTAATAAATTTATGAAAATATATTGTGTCTTCTTATCCCAAAAAGATCGAAAAACACTTACATTATTTGACATTGTTGACTGATTAGTATATCATCCGTATTCCCTTCAAAAGATTGTATAACTCGTGTCAAATCCTCATCGGACCTTAAAGGAAAACATATACAGAGTATACAGACAGACAGATCCCCATTATGTGAAGATATCTTTGGTTCGAGGAGTGAACGCCATAAAAATTTCGATTTTAGCATAATGGGGAAATAACATTGATTGACATTTTTGACTAGTATCTATTTGACGAAATACTACAACTCTCCGTATATATATAAAATCGAATTATGGACACTTACATTTCTATGGTAGTCCCTTGCGTCGGATTGTAAGGAGCGTCACTGCAAATATCTTCTACGGTTTGCGTCGAAAATAGTTCGCCACAATCAGCCGCATTGAAAAGACTAATTGTGGTTAATGCTGCAGTATCACGTTCTTCATACAAGTCTGGGGAGACGTACAGGTCCATGGTGGAGGATGTGTGACACTGCTGACTGATCAGTATATCATCCGTATTCCCTTCAAAAGATTGTATAACTCGTGTCAAATCCTCATCGGACCTTAAAGGAAAACATATACAGACAGACAGACAGATCTCCCATTATGTGAAGATATCTTTGATTCGATTACCAATTTCGATTTAGCATGATGGGGAAATAACATTGATTGACATTTTTGACTAGTATCTATTTGACGAAATACTACAACTCTCCGTATATATATAAAATCGAATTATGGACACTTACATTTCTATGGTAGTCCCTTGCGTCGGATTGTAAGGAGCGTCACTGCAAATATCTTCTACGGTTTGCGTCGAAAATAGTTCGCCACAATCAGCCGCATTGAAAAGACTAATTGTGGTTAATGCGCAGTATCACGTTCTTCATACAAGTCTGGGAGACGTACAGGTCCATGGTTGATTATTCACTGATGCGAAAATAGCTACTGTTACTCCCAACTGAAAATATCCCCTTTTATATGCACATTCGCCAAGCTCCGCCCAAAAGACCAGATGTTCGTCGTGATTGGCTGCCGATGTAGCTGGGTGGAGCTATGACGTGTACCATTCCGCTATAACGAGACCGGACGAGTAATTGCATCTTTATATTTCACTAATAGAATTAATGCTCTTATTCTCCTTTGAAAATTATTTGGTGATTCGTATAGAACTTTTGATATTGATTCCAAATATGGTTTCAGAAGTTTTCTATCACCCATAGTTTTCGAGAAAATATATTTCCATTTACTCAATTTCCCGCATCTCTCGCTCTCTTTCTATATATATATATATATATATATATATATATATATATATATATATATATATATATATATATAGTGTATGAGAGATAATTGTTATTATTACTAAATTGAGGTTATTGGTAATGGATCTGGGCAAGGTGTAATAATGTAATAGACCATAATATTCTATTGAAATAATTTGTATTGTTATGGTTTTAGATAATTTAAGCTCAAGACCTGCATTGTCTACATCGACTCCATCCGTGATATAAAAATAAATGCATATTTTATTTAATTATTTCATTACATTTATCGAATGTAAATTATCTGCTGCGACTCCCCATCCAACTACCACTCAGATCCAACGTCGCTTAGTTGCTCGGCTGAGTTATGATAAAAGAAAATTATGGCAGTGGGTATGAGTAAGTTGTTTGATGTAATAGAAACACAACATTCTACTCAATAATTTGTGCTGTTGCGGTATTAGAGGGTCAATCAGTGACTGAATTAAAAGTTATTTGCCCGATAGATATAATATGCATCAGTAAATGAGGCTTGCACCACTAAAGCATTTGCCAAACATGGTGTGCCACGGTAAATTCAATTTATATATATATATATATATATATATATATATATACTGTATATATATATTGGGGGGAGATCTCTCGCCCGTTCTTCGGCCCGACCCCGTTTCATTGTAGAAATAATAATAATAATGATAATAAGAATTGATGTGCAAGGTGTTTGCAGTTAAGATGTAGTTTGTGTGTAAAAAGTTATTTATTAATAAGTAGAATTTAATTGGCTTCAAATTATATTTTAAAAAGCATCTCATCATTATATTTCTATATGACACCATACAAAATACGCGTAAATATTTTCATTGTAGAAGTAATAACAATGACAATATTAATATCTGAAGTCAGTGGTGATTTCTGCTCGAATAGCTTAAACCATCGACCCGAAAAAGGTCCCTAGAGACACGATTCGAACGAAAAAGGTCTCTAGGGACACGAATCGAACGAAAAAGGTCTCTAGGGACTCGATTCGAACTGATTTAGTTTCTGCCTTTCATCGTGTGTGTGTGTGTGTGTGTGTGTGTGTGTGTGTGTGTGTGCATGAGTTGTTTATTATATATATATATATATATATATATATATATATATATATATATATATATATATAGCGGGGTCGGACGTTTTTCCCACTGTTATTCGTGACTTAAATATTTATAATAAAAATCAAGTGTCTAAAAAGTTATTTAATAAGCAGAAATAAGATGTTTAAAAGAACAGATATTCTCGACCCCGCTATAGTGGCTCGGGCAATTCCAAATGAATAATTTCTTTATTTATCATCATTTTTTCATTTTTTTCGTCGCAGGAATGAGGCTATATGTTTCATAAGTTTTCATCTCGTTTGGTGGAATTGTATCGTAAATTATTTAAATGAAGTTTCAATTAATTGGTTTTACTGTTATTTAGGAAAATTTATATTGTGGAAGGATGAACAGCTGGGTTTTGCTGCGCGCAGGCTGCCGTCGGGTCTCGAACCCTGGGCCGATGGATTCGTAGTCCGCTACGCTAACCACTACACCACCGAGGCGGTATTTGTCATTACTTACTCGGACTATAGTGGATTTAATTATCCAGAAGAGTTCCATGCACGGTCTGTGTGTAGCATATATATATATATATATGATGAATAAAACCACGAGGGAAAAAAGAAACACAAACGGGTGCTCAAGCGCTTTCGTCTAATGACATCCTCAGGAACACTGAGGATGTCATTAGACGAAAGCGCTTGAGCACCCGTTTGTGTTTCTTTTTTCCTTCGTGGTTTTATTCATCATAAATACTTTTCACGTGTCACTTTCGTGAAATAATTTTTCATATATATATATATATATATATATATATATATATATATATATATATAGTGTGTACGTTTTTCCCCACTGTTATTCGTGACATAAATATTTATAATAAAAATCAAGTGTCTAAAAAAGTTATTTAATAAGCAGAATTTAATTGGATTCATTGTAGAAGTAATTATAATGGCTATATTAATATTTGGAACATTGAGTTACCGACGATACAGCTGATCAACCAAAAAGATTAGCCACACAACATATCGAGTAAACTTATGTCGAAATAGTTACCCATAAAATTAATTGTTTTCTATTATGGCGTTTTCGAAGGTAAACTATGTTATTTGCTTCGTTCATCTTCAAGGAAGCTCAAGTTAATGTTATATTTTGCATATAATCCACTATATACATCTATATTTCAATTAAGTGTGTAATTATTTAATTCATCTACCATATTGTGGTACACAATGCTTAATATATATATAATATATATATATATATATATATATATATATATATATATATATATATATATTTCTATAATTCTGTTTTCTATGGTTGGTTGAATTATGGATAACTACGTTATTTGCTTCGTTCAACTTCAAGGAAGCTAAGTACTCAATGTTCCAAATATTAATATTGCCATTATATACATCTATTGTAAAACACTATATACATCTATATTTCAATTAAGTGTGTAATTATTTAATTCATCTACCATATTGTGGTACACAATGCTTATTAGAATACATGGCGCTATCTGGAATACCTTGCGCTATCTGGCAACTCAGCCAGAATAGAGGATTATAAAAGATCGCGAAGCTGGTGAAGAACCATTCCCCCCTCGGCTCCGGCCGAGTAAGGAGCTCTGCTCCTTCTATTTCTGGCCCTTTGGTAAACCCCATAGTGGCCTCTTAGGTTAGGGAAACGAAAATAAATTGGGGGAGAACTCCACTCTGTCCTTCAGGTGTCTCTCTCCCTCCTGCATGTATCTTCCTCCTTCAGGCGTCTCTCTCTCTCTCTCCTGCATGTTTGCCTCCAGCATGTGTACATCCAGCATGTGTACTCCTGCATGTATGTGTGTACCTCCAGCATGTGTACCTACTGCATGTGTACTCCTGCATGTGTGCGTATGTGTGTGTGTACCTCCAGCATGTGTACTCCTGCATGTGTACCTATCCTCTCTCCTTCAGGCGTCTCTCCCTCCTACAGGCATCTCTCTCTTCTTCAGGCGTCTCTCCCTCCTACAGGCATCTCTCTCTTCTTCAGCTCTCTCTCCTTCAGCTGTCTCTCTCTCTCTCCTTCAGGCGTCTCTCCCCCCTTGGCTCAGCCAACTGGCTGATTCTGGCTGATTCGGAGCCTATAAAACAACGCCAGCCCGGGTGGAAGTCTTAGTGTGCACTTGGCTCCTGCCAGGTGAACACCTCTCCTCCTTTCTCTCCTCCTCCTTTCTCTTGGGGGATAACGCCGCCTCCAAGTTTCCCCCCCCCCCTTTGCAACAACCCCTCCCCCCTTTGCAACACATCCACCCCCTTTGCAACATTACATAATAACCTGCAACATTCCTGCACTCCCCCTTTGCAACAACCCCACCCCTTTGCAACAACCCCCACCCCCTTTGCAACATTACATAATAACCTGCAACATTCCTGCACTCTCCCCTTTTGCGGCTATACTACTGAGGCATGATCTTCCAGTCCTGAAGCCATGTTGGTTTGGATTGTTTAAGTTCTTTTCTTGTAGGTAGTAAGTAGTTATGCCTCTAATTATACGTTCAAATCACTTTATAAGGTGAAAGGCGAGAGCTACTGGTCGATAATTCTTGGGCATTGCTCTGTTACCTCCTTTGAATAGGGACAATGTTCGCGTTCTTTAATGGAAGTGGAATTTGTCCTGTGTCGAGTGATTTTCTCCATCGTAAGTATAGCGGCTTGGCAATACTTTCTTTACACTTCTTCAGAAACGTGGCAGTCCATGTGTCTGGCCCCGGTGCCGAATTTTCTCGCATCTGCGATAGAGCCTTAATTAATTTTTTGAGAACCCTAAGTCTATTAATAGGTTCTGTTCCTGAACTTGTTCTTGACTGATTTGTATCAATGTAAAAAAAATTCATCTGGATTCTCTACTTTCTTTTCGGATTTAGGGGTGCTAAATACAATTAAATTGTTCCTTAAGTAATTCGCTAAATTTTTCTGGGTCATTTGTGTATCTGGGCTTCCCATCTATCAACGGACCAATACTCTCTTTACATTGCATTTTTCTTATATATTATTATTATATATTATAATGTATATTTATATATTATATTATGTTATGTGCCTTGAAAAGTGGACGCTCAATTCTGCCAGTTGAGGTTTAAGTTTTTGTTTTTGGTTAAAAATATAATAGTTACATCTTTTTCTTTGATGTATTCAATCAGACGTGAATGCAACGAGTCTTTTGCTTATATTGAGGTTCAAAATATGGTGAGGCTAGGCTGCTTTAAACCCTAGATTCTGTCCCAAAGCTGGATCCTATCTGCTTTGAAGATAGCTGGTGAGGGAAGCTATATTTTTGGGGCCTCTTTGCGAGTGACCCGTTGTTTGCCCACGTCGGCCTAACATCATGAAAAAGAAAAAGCTATAATGTTTGTCATTTATCATTACTTATTCGGACTATAGTGGATTTAATTTTTCTTGAGGAGTTCCTTGTTCCATGCACTGCACGGTCTGTGTGTATCATAAAAAACCTCAGGTGACCATTCTGAGTTCTATCCCATTATATACAGTATATATATATATATATTTATTTATTTATTTATTTTTTTCCGCCCTGACACAGTTCCGGAAATTATTTGTACACGGTACGTCCATTTCTCCTTATTCTATCCTCATGATAATGGTGTTGGAAATTTTTCCAACAAAGCCGAAGTGACTGAATTTAATGCAAAAATTCTACATATAAATGTGACTTTGGAACAGCCAAAAAGAATTCATAAATTTTACCTCCTTTTACGTAAAACATTCTTAATGTATTCACAAAACACAAAGAGAATAACAGGAAGCAGTGTCAACTGCAGCGAAGTCTCGCTGACAAAGTGTATCAATCTCATTTCGAGTGAGTGCGAAAAAGGCTTCCCGCAGTTGAGCATAATCATGAATCCTTTGAGATCACCACTTAAAGCGGAGACAGTCTCAAATATTCTTTCCCTAAAGTTCGTAGGACCTCCTCTAAAGCTTTATGGTCTCTCTTTCTTAACGTGGCCATTATCTTTTCATTCTTCGTTGAAGAGTATGAAATTTGCGAGTGGGAGTGTCAAAAAGAGGCAATTCTCAAATCGATCCATTTCCATTCTCAGTGAAGGATTTTCCTTTTTAAGTAAAAGGTTTCTCATGAAATAACCGTCGTCGGGATTGGAATTGCATAAGGAAACTCTTTTCCAAATTTCCAAATTTCCATTTCGAGAATTCCACTCGCGTACCGTGGATGGAAATGGGAATGACGATGAGTGAGTGGACAGTAATTAAGTCTTTTGATCCTGAGCCAAATGCGAGGTCCTTGATCGGGAAAGGTTAGGCACGATGCAAAGAATCTACGGAGCAAGGTCAGGAAGAAACTGAAGAACGAACGGGACGAGAGTGTGTCTGAAGTGTCCTCGCGTAAATTTGTAAATGTGTTTTGCTTACAACAACAACAGTAAATAGATGCATTTAATTTCTATAAACTATTTCATCGCATTATAAAAATATGAGAGAAAAGAAAAATATAAAATTTTTATAAATACCTCGCACGTGCTCTAGTGCACACACACACACGTAATGCAGAAATTTGTCCAACTTGTCAACCATTAATTTGTATAAAAAAGTTAAATTGCTGAAGGGTAAAAGGAATTTATAATTTTAAACTTTGAGAATTTACGTTCAAACTCTTAATTAAACGAGTCAATCAAGATTAACCGCTCGATATTCTTCCCTTGATCACTCGGGATCATACTCGCAAGACATATTATTAGTCACTCGAGATTGCCATTGACGAGGAGAAAGAACAAATGGAGTCTCCATTCTTTTTGACAAAATGTTATATACGCAGGGTGTTCCATAAGTCCGGTCTCACAGGAAAATTTATTTTAAATTAAATTTATAAAAGTTCCAAAACGAGACATCAATTTGAATATTTGTTTTAGTTCTAATGTATTACTTTCGTAAATTTAATTTAAAATAAGTTTTCCTACGAGACCGGACTTATGGAACACCCTGTATTAAGCGTTGGAATGCATTGCCGATGGATTTACGTACACGCGCACATTAAATTATCTAAAAACCCATTTTCCATTCTACACGGGGTGGGTACGACGTTCGAACTCGAGGTTGAAAACATTCTTTACGCGAGAATACATAGGCATTACCACCGGGAGTAAGGTACCATTCCACCCTCAGGGATCTATTGTTATCTTTTATCATAATGTTGTCTATTCACAAGTTCCCAAACCGATTCCATTCCTTTCTCTTTCTCGCCAACTCTTCGACGCATTTATATCAACTCCACGTTGATATAAATAATTATATTACTTCATCTTTTATAGTCTTTCTCTACACTTTTCACGCCTACACATTCATCTTTTTACGTATCTGTCGTTATTCATTCTCTTCTCATGACCATATGTACGTATATACTGAGGTTATATCTCGGGTGTTATCATTTAGGGTATTTTTTTGATGAATTTTCTCTCCACTCACGTAATCATTTGCGCTGTGTCATGGTCCTGTCATTGAGGTCGCGTTCCATAAAATCGTCGAATGTAATCTACTCTGGGTCTGGTTTGTAGTTTAATGGCTGGCCGTCCGGTACGTACAGATGATATAGCGACCCAGAGTTTGGATTCCACATTGAGCTGTTATTCCTTTTTGCTATATTACCGTGACTATTAGTAAGAAGTTTAAATGATGTAGTGAACAACAACATCCTCTAATTATTCCACTTATTTACATAATAAGATTGTTAAACATACTACGAGGGCCGATACGAAAGTAATACCTCTTATTTTTCAGGTTATATTTACTTTATATATATATATATATATATATATATATATATATATATATACTATATTTATTTTATATTTACCACTTATGTATGCATATTCCTTGTAATTTTCATTGTAATTGGAAATGTATTTAGTGAGAAATAAAATAAGAGGCATTACTTTCGTATCGACCCTCGTATTTTATGTAAAAGATTATAAATTGGTTTTAAAACTAAGACTATTGTATAATTCAGCATAAATAGAGTAAAATTATAAAGATAATCTCACACACACACACACACTTAGGAATTTCATGTAAAGTTAAGTCGTAATATTTTCGTTAGTTTTAACGAAACTGTCACGACTTAACCGAACCAATCGTTAAGGGCGTACAGTTGACCTAACCGGGTACTCAATTAACCTAAACGGGCATTCAATTAACCAGACATTCAATAATTTTCCTGTAGGTTTAACGAAAATATCACGACTTAACCTTACATGAAATCCCTGAACATTTTAGGAATTTCATGAAATCCCTAGTTACGCAGATTCCCCGTAACATATATTATATACGGAGAGTGTAAACTCATTCGCGGCATTTAAAGCAATGGAAAATACGAATACGATAAAGAAAGGGAAAAGAATAGAAGAAAGCATGATGAGAATGTCCTGAAGGAAAACGATGTGGATGAGAGAGAAATAAAAGTAAAGATAACACGAAAATTTTACATGATTGTAGAAGAAATAAAACAAACAAACACAAACTGTAATGTGGTGAAATGACCAAATTCGACAGTAGTATAGCCGAAAAAGGGGAGAGTGGAAGAATGTTGCAAGTGATGACGTAATGTTGCAAATGGGGGTGGGGTTGTTGCAAAGGGGGAGGGGGTGGGGGTTGCAAAAAAATAAAAAAAAATAAAAAAAATAAAAAAAATAAAAAAATACCCCAAAGGGCCCTTTGTTGCCAACCTAGGTTGCAAGGGGCATGCAACTTGGGGGCCTCCCCCAAGCTATTCCCCCCAAAGGGCCAGAGAGAAAGGAGGAGAGAAAGGAGGAGAGGTGTTCACCTGGCAGGAGCCAAGTGCATATTAAGACTTCAGCCGAGTAGGCGTTGTTTTATAGGCTCCTAATCAGCCAGAATCAGCCAGTTGGCTGAATCAGCCAGTTGACTGAGCCAAGGGGGGAGGGGTACAACTGAAGGAGAGAGAGACACCTGAAGGAGAGAGAGAGAGAGAGACACCTGTAGGAGAGGGAGGAGTTCTCCCCCAAGTTATTTTCGTTTTCCTAACCTAAGAGGCCTCTAAGGGGTTTTACCAAAGGGCCTGAAAGAGAAGGACCAGAGGTCCTTGCTCGGCTGGGAGCCGAGCTTGAATGATTCTTTCATCAACTTCTCGGTCTTTTATAAGCCTCTATTCTGGCTGAGTTGCCAGATAGCGCAATGTATTCAGTTGCCAGATAGCGCCATGTGTCCCAGAAATCCATATATTAATCATCCATTGTGTAACACAATATATATATGACGGTAGTTATTCCAATTAAATTCTGTTTATTAAATAAATAATTTTACACACTCAATCTTTATTATTATGGAATTGCATACCTTTCCAGTTTTTTTTTGCAATGATCGGATTGCTCTTGCTAGATATATATTATTATGCTTATATATATATATATATATATATATATATATATATATATACATTCTTTTAAACATCTTATGTTAGGTATATTAAATATATATATATATATATATATATATATATATATATATATATATATATTATTTATTTTCATATTATAACATTTAATTTTAGTTTAACGTTTAGAAGCAAATTTAACATTAACTTGAACTTCATTGAACTTGAAGTTAAACTTTTCGAAACAAATAACATAGTTACCACACATAATTCAACATAGAAAACTTCATAATAGAAAATAATTAATTTTATGGTTAACTAGTTTATTTCAACATAAGTTTACTATAATTATATATATACAGTCTTTTAAACAGCTTATGATATATATATATATATATATATATATATATATATATATATATATATATATATATATCTGAACTCTTTCAGCTAAAGAAGCCTTATGTATAGAATTGGTTGTGTAATAGCTGATATTAAACTCTTTCAACATGTTCTGAAAAGCACGGCGTATAAATTCCTTCCCCATATCCGTACAAAAATAGCTATATATATATATATTATATATATAGTGTTTCACTATAGATGTATAGATGTATATAGGGTTTTACAATAGATGTATATAGTGTTTAACGATTAGAATCAAATATAACATTAACTTGAACTTCATTAAACTTAGTTAAACTTTTCGAATGTTCTGAAAAGCACGGCTTATAATTTCCTTCCCCATATCCGTACAAAAATAGCACTTCAAGACATTATTGTATAGAAATAAGGTAACACAAGTACTACAAGAAATAAATAAAAGAAGTACCCACAAACAAATCTGTAGTGAAACAAAAAAAAAAAGGCAAAACAGGCCGCGTGACCCTGAACATTTTAATGAGAAAGAAATGTACTTTAATATTATGTTTATTAAATTCTCCTAAAATAATTATATAAGACCGAAGTAATGGTCTGACGTTGGGGTGAATCCAATTAAATTCTGTTTATCAAATAAATAATTTTACACACTCAATTTTCATTATAAACATTCGAATATCAGTGGGGAAAAACGAACGGAAATGAAAATTTATGAAACAATTCAAAACAGACGATCGTCATTCCCCAAACCCGTATATATATATATATATATATATATATATATATATATATATATATATATATATAAGTTGTATCGAGATGAAAATTTATGAAACACACGAGCCTCATTCCATGCGAAAAAAATTGAAACAATATGAAAATTTACGAAACAATTCAATTAAAAGTTGAAATTATCCAAAATACAATCCGCTAGAGGAAAGGAATTCCGAGAATCTGCCCAACTCGATTGACCATAATGACCTTTCTCCTAGACAGCTTGAACAAAACCTCTCTCGACTCCATTTCTTAGATATGCCCACAATATATATATATATATATATATATATATATATATATATATATATAGAGAGAGAGAGAGAGAGAGAGAGAGAGAGAGAGAGAGTTTTGTTCAAATAACGGGATATGCTTGTATCTTTTGCCATTGTGTTCGAACACAATTGTTCGAGCACAATTGTTCGAAAACCATAGTTCGAAAAACAGTTGTTCGAAGCAGCAATTATTCGACGTTATAATTGTTCGAATGAACAACCAACTAAATAAAATCTTAGTTGCCAAGACGCAAATACGAAGATGTAAATAAGAAGGTTAGCCTCTTCATTTAAACTATAACATTTATAGTGCTGCAGTAGTATATCACCCTTAAAATGGCAGAGTTTGTTTCTAGTGAGAAAGGAAATCCAAATCGAAAACCATACCCATATTATGTTATATCAGTCAGGGTGAGTCTTCTGGCAGAGTTTGTTTCTAGTGAGAAAGGAAATCCAAATCGAATCTTTATTATAAAATAAGTTAACAATTATGTTAACACAAGAAAACAATACTTGTAAGTAAAAATATAATATAAGGGACTACCATAGAAATGTAAGTGCCTATAATTCAAGAAACACGATTTTATATATATGTTACTCATCCGGTCCCGTTATAGCGGATTGGTACACGTCATAGCTCCACCCAGCTACATCGGCAGCCAATCACTACGAACATCTGGTCTTTTGGGCGGAGCTTGGCGATTGTGCATATAAAAGGGGATATTTTTCAGTTGGAGTAACAGTAGCTATTTTCGCGTCAGTGATTAATCATTCCCTCCACCATGGACCTGTACGTCTCCCCAGACTTGTATGAAGAGTGATACTGCAGCATTAACCGCAATTAATCTTTTTAACGCGATTGACCGTGATGATTATTTACAACGCAAACCGTAGAAGATATGTGCAGTGACGCTCCTTACAATCCGACGCAAGGGACTACCATAGAAATGTAAGTGTCTATAATTAGAATTTATATATATATATATGGATGGGGTGTAGTATCTCGTCAAATAGATACTCGCCAAATTTTTTTTGTCAATCAATGTTATTTTGTTACCCCATTATGCTAAAATCGAAATTTTTATGGCATTCAATGTTATTCCTCGAACCAAAGATATCTTCACATAATGGGGATCTGTCTGTATACTCTGTATATGTTTTAAAAGAATGAACATTATTCCTTTAAGGTCCGATGAGGATTTGACACGTGTTATACAATCTTTTGAAGAATCTCGGAATACGGGGGATATACTGAACAGTCAACAATGTCACACATCCTCCACCATGGACCTGTACGTCTCCCCGGAATTGTATGAAGAACGTGATACTGCAGCATTAACCGCAATTAGTCTTTTCAATGCGATTGACCGTGGCGAATTATTTCAACGCAAACCGTAGAAGATATTTGCAGTGACGCTCCTTACAACCGACGCAGGGACTACCATAGAAATGTAAGTGTCTATAATTCGTTTTTATATATATATGGAGAGTTGTAGTATCTCGTCAAATAGATACTCGCCAAAATTTTTTTATGTCAATCAATGTTATTTGGTTATCCCCATTATGCTAAAATCGAAATTTTTATGGCATTCAATGTTATTCCTCGAACCAAAGATATCTTCACATAATGGGGATCTGTCTGTATACTCTGTATATGTTTTAAAAGAATGAACATTATTCCTTTAAGGTCCGATGAGGATTTGACACGTGTTATACAATCTTTTGAAGAATCTCGGAATAGGGAGGATATACTGATCAGTCAACAATGTCACACCGAAATAATGTAAGTGTTTTTCGATCTTTTTGGGATAAGAAGACACAATATATTTTCATAAATTTATTAAATGAAAGAAATCAGTACAATAAACAACTACAGAATATATCGTTACAAATATACGAACAAAAACATTATAATATACAACGAGTACGTACAATTGGAAAACGGTTTTTTATCTGTCTGCATACCATTTCATCGTTTCGGCGAGTGTGACACGGGTCAAATAAATTTAAAAAATTTATAAATTCTTTATCATTTGACATATGCATGAGAAATGAGACGCAGTACATTCCGCAAACATTAGTAAAATATCCTTGCATGCGAAATGGGGTCCATACAACTTCGGGAATATGTAACTGAGCGAGAAATTTTACAATAATAGGGTCACTCCAGGGTTGAGTACCGAGTGAATCAAAATAGTACAGGCGCTGTCTATTTTTAAAATAGACAGCGATCCAGTGAATCCCTTCATTACCGATGATGTCTGTGTTCACAATAAGACTACCGCATTCTCGCGTACTTGGCAAACTCAATGTTTCATTCTTCGCAAACACGCCGATAAATTTGGAACGTGTGACTCGCTCCATTACTTTCTGAAGTGTATTAGCATCCATTTTAAAAGTCAGTGATAACGCTCCTAAATCTATCTACTTCTATTAGGGCTTGCGATTCGAGATATACTAGTACACTAATAGGAGCGTCTATAGGCTTGGCGAATTCCAGCCGCACTGAGATGTTTCCGCTCTGCTGTGGGGTTAAATGGGTATTTACGCTAGCAGATAAGTCAGGTGTAATGTCAAACGGATAAAGGTTAAATTGATCAATGAATTCTTCCTGCGTTACCCCATTACCAAGCTCATCACAATCACCTGCAATATGGGTCAGATTACTATAGGCTCTGGCACAAAGCGGTAACACAGCGTCTGATGAATAGTCCGTACCCATTGTTCCACCCAAAGCAGTGCCATTAACGTATAGAGTTATATTTTTAAGTCCGAAATTCTCGAATTTAAAGGCACTCTTTTTATATTTTCCATTCACCGAAGCGTGGTCCTGCATGCCGATTAATATCCTTTTAGGAAGATTTCCCAGGGCAATGTTTTCTATCTGCTTCGATGCCAACCCTGCAGGAACCGTATATAGTTTGATCTGCACTCTGTTAATAGGATATTTCACTGTAGCGTTTAGTAAATTTTTCTCAATTTCTAGTTGTTTTGGTGAACTTAATTTCACTCGCCGTACGCGGAGGTATGTGTCCATAATGTGAACCACAACGGGCTTTGCACCCTCTTCTTGATCCGCAGCCAGATTTAAGCAGATCTCAGGACTCGTGCGGGTGAGCTTTATTTTCATATCCACCCCGTTCACAAGCAACTTCTCCTGGAAAGTGAAATCTGTGTGCAACCGTCCAAAACACTCGTATATTTTCTTTTTAGAATTTTTAAATTTGTCCTTTATACTATTTTCATCTTTAGTTTGATAATATCCCTCCGCACTTAAAAAGGTAGCCTTCGCTTCTTTGGAAAAGTTGAGGACATTTTCCAGATAGGCTCGTAGATGATAGTACCCCGTGCCTGCCGATATGTTGGTCTGATTTAAATATACGTCACACTGGTTGAATATGGAGTGCAGAAAGTTTGTTTCAGGGTATACAGCATATTTGTCATCGCAGACCGTTCCATCAGAATGGGCTATACGTAGCTTAGCGTACATGTGCACACAGCTTGGATCAAAAAAGTAAGGGCCTGAGCTGGGTATCACGAATTCTATAGGTGCACTCGGGGAACTAATTGTGTTTAAAGGGTTAATTGTAATAAAGTCACTGTGCTCAATAGAAACTTGGGTTGGAGGTAGCTCAAAAAGGGACAGCTCCGATTTACAGCATTGTGAACTACATGGGTGGATGAAGCGTGCCATGGCGAAATAGTGACTCCTCTCTCGACAAGTGGTAAACAAACTATGATTCATGAGATCAATGTCCTTAGCTTATATCAGTCAAAAAAGTGGTCAACCATAGGTTTCATTCGCTTACAGCACTTCTTTTTTGATAGCCTTTTACGTTTAATACCACGTGACCCCTTCTTCTTCCGGGGAGCCCTCTTCTTCTTCCCGCCACCACGCATTTTTCTCTTTGCATCTTTGATGATTTCGTCCCGTGTACGCTTTAAATGTTTTTTTAGAGCTTCTTTAGGTTTAGCCCCGGCCAATATGTCTTCTGCAGTGTTAAGGCCTGATTGTAGCGCTTTCCTTCCAAGGTATCTGGCACCCCTCTTCAGCAAAGGAACAGCCGTACGTAGTATGGATGAAAAAATGGACCCAAGTCCACTACCGCGCTGGTATCGCATCCCTCGATAGACGGTGAAAGGCTTTCTATCCATTATAACTCAGTGCGTCGAAAGTGTAGCTTCACTGTTAAGCTCCCGTTACCGAATGGGAAGTTTTCACCCTCAATCGTTCTTATATATATTGTGATATTGGTTATTAAATTAGTTGCGACATTCACATAATGGGGTCTGTCATATGTAATACTCAAACTCCTTCCTCTATGGTTGGGGATGTGAGCAATGCGCAGCAGGCGTGCCTGGGTATCCCCAACAAACTGGTGCTCCACTATATTACTGTAAATATAGCACATGTCTGGGGACCTTTCAGCCAATTTCTCCATCTTCAATTGATACATTAATCTGGACAAGTCATGCTGTGTCTCGTGAAATGTGTCTCTTTGGAAGACTGCGCTATAGCGGCCATTGGCTAGAATTTGGAACTTTCTATGGTCTTTAATACGTCTGTTAGTCTTTGATTTTAGGATTAGTGTATGTGCAGGGTTGTTTACGACTTCGTATACTAAATCATTCGTAAGGTTTGAGTTTCTTAAACTTACGTTTAAGCCTCTCACAACATCCTCGGCCGAACCATATTGACCCGGCCCTAGTCTTACTTCTGTACTGTAATACCGTGCAATCTTAGTCCGAGCGATGCGCATAGTTTCATCCATAGCTACCCCAGCTTTTTCACACTCGTCAATGTCTCTAAGAATCGTAAAAACGGTTTCTTTATGTTCAATATTTAAAAAGACGGTGTCCAGCTGAATTTCGCATATCCCCACCTCATACGAATCACGACCCAATTCAATGTGCCCATGGAGTTCTGTTACAAAGTTGGCTAGTGTGTTGTTAGGGTGTACAGACAGGGACGAGGAGGACGGGAGTGTGACGTAGAAATGGTTAGGAGCCATGTTGCATACTATTTAAGCTTCATTATTGCATCAGCTTTTATATAGGTGTTGAAGCTTTCTGGGTACCCTAGCCATTTCACCAGGTACATTTTTCTCCTTCCTGAACCTTTGCTTCCTAAAATTTTCTCAATTTTAAACACATTTTTTTCTAAATTAAACGCAACTTTCTGCAATTCCTCGCGGTAAAAGCCTCCTGAGATTTCTTCCCCATTCAAATCTTCAATGTAATACATCATTATCTCACCTTTAGGTCTCACAGCCCTAACTTTAAAAATCTCGCGTGTCCATCCTTGCTCAAAACCCTTTGCGAATTTATTCCCCGAACGCGACAGCCTTACATAATCATTGATTTTGAAGCGCGCAGAGTGTGGTGGTGGTGGTGATCCATCTCTTCTCGGGAGCGTACCTCTTTCTAAAACTTCGTTAGGTGTTGTCCCAATCGTGCGATGGTGTGAGCGGTTGTAGGATGATGCCAATGATTCCAGAATGTCTAGAAATCTGTATGTGTTTTTATGTGTAAAATAACGGTGCATGCGTTCCTTTATGGTGCGCTGAACTCTTTCAGCTAAAGAAGCCTTATGTATAGAATTGGTTGTGTAATAGCTGATATTAAACTCTGTCAACATGTTCTGAAAAGCACGGCCTATAAATTCCTTCCCCATATCCGTACAAAAATAGCCAGGAACCCTGTTTTCTTTTAACATTAGCGTTTTGGTGGCTTTAGCAACTGTTTCAGGTGATTTATTTTTCAGAGGAACTAGCCACAGATATCTAGAGAATACGTCTATTATGAATAGAATGTAGCGGTAACCATCGTTATACACAGAATATCTTTGCATGTCTGTTAAATCTGCTTGCCAAATAGAATCAATCGAGGAAGCCGTTGTCTTGGCTGTTTTAAACCTTTTTCTCACAGGCTTATGAAGCGTATAAGCGTCCTGCTCCCTCAAAAATCTTTCAACATCTTTTTTTCCTACTCCGTAAACACTTCTGTACAGTCTATCTACGCCGCCGTAAGAGGATGGGGTAGAAATGTCATAATAGCGTTTAGTTAATACGTTAGCCATTTGCGTATTTTAGAGGCACGTGGGTAGGGTTGGTTTAACCTCTTCTTGCTCCTCTTCAAAGGTGTTACCGCCGGGGGTGACGGCGCCTTCAATTGTGTCACAGGCGTTGCATGTTCCAAGTCTTTTAACCTGTTCAGATTTCCTATCAACGTTTTAGGGACATTTATTTGTTGTAGTCTTGCTTTAATATGCTTCCATCCTGATGGTGATGGCCTATCCCACTTTCTCACCAGATCATGGACAATGTCTACGATATTCGATCCCTGTACCTTTGATCCTTCCACAATGATCTCCCCTGTATCGGTCCATTGTATGGCGGGATCCTCATTCAATAGATTATAAAGACTTAAGCCTTTACTCCTCAATGTAAGTGGGAGGGTATTTTTTAATACATGTTCGATATGTTGTGTGGCTAATCTTTTTGGTTGGTCAGCTGTGTCGTCGGGCACAGATCCTATGTCGCCATCGTCCCCCGTGCTGTGCCTAATAACCACAGGAATCTCTGTAGGGCTCTTATAATTTTCGTACTCGTGAAGAAATTTCTGCAGAGCTTCTTGGTATAAGATTCTTTTCTCATCAGGTGTTTTTTCACTGTTTAATAGGGCTAACAATTCGCTTTCCATTCTTTTAAGTCTGCTTTTACGGGGATCTAGATACGTGTCTGGATTCCTTTGCAGTGAAGCGTACACCTCGTGGGGAATCACTACCACTTTCTTCATTATATTAATCTAGTCAGTAAAGGACCCAAAACTGAAAATAAGATGGGGAGAAATGACCCTCCTGTTTGTACAATAATTCGTTTTTTCTTCGCTACAGTTTGGCTTTTACGAGCGAGTGCACGTATTATGTTCTTGTAGCGGCGTAGGCGAGCCTTCTGATGGGTTTTCATTGATACATTGCAATTTATAACGTTAAGACAGATTTCACAGATGCATTTTAAAAAGTCGGCATCGATATTTTTAATAAACATCTGCTGCATTGCCCGGGGCAGTCGATGATAGATTTTTATTAATTCACGGTATTTCTTTAGTCTCTTTGTCATTCTGGAATATACACCGTTTCAGGCTCGTTTGGAAATATATTCGTTCGCAGAAGCACTCTAAACGTGTTTCGCGGATGAAGGTCGCAAAGCAAATATCCGTAACGCGTGCTTGTAGCTTCTTTATAAACTTCCAAAAACTCCTTACGCTGATTCGGGAACATTTGATTGGCTAATACCCCAATTTGTGATACATCTCTACGTTGCGCGAATAAGACTAGATATTGCGTATTTAACGACACATCGCGCATGTATCTATTTTTGAAAAATAGATTCTGATTGATGAAGAACACGCTTATGTTAAGATGGTGGGAGAATACTGTAAATGTCTCGGCAAACGTTTTATCCATCTCCAACATGAGATCGTCAATTACAATGATTGTATGTTCATTTCCCTTTAACGAATTAACGTCATATACGCCTTTGTGGAACAAAATATCATCTTGGTACTCGTTGAACACTGATTGATACGTCGAATAGCACCATATAACTTTATGCACAAATTTCGAGAACATCTCCCCCTTTTCTTTAATGATTTTAAGCATAAACAGTTTTACCACATCCTGTAGGTCCAGATATAATACATGTGGATGGGCGTGAATCTGAATTTTTCTACAGAGTCCATTTCTAACACGTCACACTCCTAAGTGGGTCATTTACAAAATATTACAAATTTTGAGTGCTGTTCCTTATATTTCTTCTCCCACAGAACCGTGAATGACGATGAGGTAGAGCAGCCCATCATTACGGATGACCTCGACGACAGTGTAGTTGTGATCTCCTCCCCTGCCAACGAACCCTCACCAGCGATACCGGTAACACGTCCAAAGCGGAGGTATGAGATACCCACGTCAGGTATAAAGCGACCGAAATACGCGCCTGTTGCACCAGTAATAGATCCCCAACCCTCAACCTCTTACGCAACAACCCCCCCAGCAGCACCTCCCGCTAATATATCCCCTTATTCATCCGCCGCCCCCCGTTCTGTTAAGTCTACAATAATAGAGCCCCAACCATCAACCTCCTACGCAACAGGCCCCCCATCAGCAGCACCTTCCGCTAATATACCCCCTAATTCATCCGCCGCCCCCCGTTCTGTTGAGGAAGATATAACGCTCGAATTGGTGCGCTCCGCAGCCCCCACCCAGCCTTGACTAGAAATCGGTATAGAGTCAGGGTCGACCCTAGAGTCATGTATAGCAATGGTATTGAGCGCGGACTACGCCGGGTTGTAGAGCGTATTATAGAGTTTGCTCTTCAGAATCGCGACGAGCGTGAAGTCAGGACGAGTCTGTCCTTTGGATTCGGGTCAGATGACGGTGATGTAGACGATTATTGGGTGATAGTGCCATTTAGACGTTTGGCGGCTGAAGATGTAGAATATATATTAGGACGTATAATGCAAGCCGCCCAAAGTAGTATAGCCTTCAATATGGACAACTTCACGGTAAATATTGACCGTGTATTCCGTGTTGCGGGCCATAGTGCCATACCGTATACTCTTAACCTCAATTCTCAAGCTATTTATAGACGGCATATAAACGTCGATCGTGGTTGCGGCTTTATAGCAGTACTCTTAGCACGTATGTTTACTGTACAAAATACACGAACTCAAAAAATTTGGTTGCCTACAGTCGTGGAGCGTGCCCGTAAACTAGCTGTAGACTGTGAACTTGAATTTGACTGTAATATGGGTCCTGAAGAGCTGAGAAGGGTAGAACAGGAAATGAATGTCCGCATAGTTGTGTTTGGGTTGGATGATCGTCGTAGGACTGTGTATGTTTTTAAAAGCTGTGTGAGAGATCGTACAAGACCCCTACTTATTTTAGGATTGTCAGGGACAACGTATCTCCCCATCCGTAATATAAGGTGGCTTTACGCGAGTTATGACAAAAGTCGAAAATATGGGAGACATCATGATTTGTGTAAGGGGTGCCTCGAGTTTGCGGATGATATAGTGAGACATTGTAAAGAATGTCACATGGTATGTGAGCAGTGTAAAAGCACCAAATGTGAAAGCCGTGTAGTTGAAGCTGAGAAGAGAGACTGTGATGTGTGTAGACGCACATTTTTCAATAATAGCTGTTTTGATTTCCATAAATCAATTGGCACGTGCAGGAAAATGAGAATCTGTGAATGTGGTATGTTTCACACAATGGATAATTGGGGAAAATTTAAGCACAAGTGTGACGTAATTCACTGTCCTACATGCCAGGAGGAATATAAGGCGGATGGAGTAAAGCATGTGTGTTATATGAAAGATGCTAAGCCTAAAAATAACCCTTGTATAACTGTATACTACGATATAGAAACATATACGAACGCTGAAACCAAAGAGGTAATTCCACATTTACTTGTGAGCCAGACTATCTGTGATGAGTGTATGGATATCGAATGTGACGAGTGCCCCAAATGTGGTAAACGGACAAACGTTTTTAAAACGAATGTCAGCGATAGTCCTGTGAAACTATTTGTGTCCTATATTGTCAAGTTAGCCGACAAGTTCAAAAAAATGACTGTGTATATTCTCGCCCATAACGGGGCAAAGTTTGACACGCAGTTCCTTTATAAGGAGTTGCTTGAACACGAATCCTCTGAGATATTTACAGGTGATCCATTGAAAAGAGGCAACAAATTAATACAGATGCAGATAAGAGGCAATGTACAATTTAAAGATACTTTATTATTCACACCTTGTAAATTAGCAAAGCTACCCAAGGTGATGGGAGTAGCAGCTGAAGTTTCCAAAGGATACTTCCCTTACACTTTCCTCACCAGCGAGACTTTAAACTACGTAGGCCCACCACCCCCCAAACATTATTTTGACTGTATGGATGAACGTGAAGACTTTGATCGATACTACGACAGTTTTAATGAAAGTAACCCTTATAATATAGCTGATGAATGTGAGCGTTATTGCGTGAATGATGTGCGCGTGCTTAGAGTATGTTTCCAGGCCTTTAGAAGGATGTACATAGCCCGTTTCAAATGCGATCCACTGCAAGTCGCAACCACCATCGCATCATTATGTTTTACGGTGTTCAAGAATAACTTCATGCCGAAAGACACCTTAGCCATTATTCACCGAAACAATCCCCGCAGTTACGGGCACAAGGCTATTTACTGGCTCATACACCTACAGCAACAGACAGGTGTATACATAAAGCACGCCCGCAACACGGGTGAAGTACCCATTAAGATTAATGGACGTGTTTTTTGGGTTGATGGGTTAAGTGAAAACCGTGTCACTGGTGTGAAGACTGTGTACTCCTTTAACGGTTGCTGGTGGCATGGATGCCCCCGTCCTGAGTGCGGAATCACCGGAGATATCCACGGTAGGTCTCCTGCCGACTGTCTTGCATCGACCCGCACCCGCGATCAACTTATAGGATCACAGTTCACTCACAAAGTCTTGTGGGAGCATGAATATGATGCACGGATGGAGACAGACGAGGTGTACCGTGAGGAAATAAAAACGATCAAGCGTTCAATGGTGCTGGATCCTCTCAAATGTGGTGATAGCTTGTTTGGAGGACGTACAAATCCTTTCAGACTATACTTTCCACCTACGGAGGGCGTGAAGCTCCATTACTACGATTTCTGTTCTTTATACCCATACGTGATGAAGAGCAATCCGTACCCCGTGGGCGCTCCTGA
This sequence comes from Bathynomus jamesi, assembly GCA_023014485.1. NCBI lineage: Eukaryota > Metazoa > Arthropoda > Malacostraca > Isopoda > Cirolanidae > Bathynomus > Bathynomus jamesi. Next base: position 41,788 of record JAJOZX010000289.1, read on the forward strand.
GAAACTGGTGGGACCTAGCCTACCCTCCATCAATGAATTTTCAAAAAATTTGAATGATCGTTACTTTGGGCTCTCTTTCGTAGACGTACTCCCCCCACGCAATTTATGGATGCCGATCTTACCTGTCGTTATCGACGACAAGCTCATGTTTCCCCTGTGCGTGAAGTGCGCGGAAGAGGATAACGGCGAATGTAACCATATACCCCACCAGCGTAAGATCAGAGGCGTATATACAAGTCCTGAGTTGGCCCTAGCCGTGCGCCATGGTTATAGAATACTGAAGATACATGAGGTGTGGAGGTTTCAGAAGCTACCCAACCTTTTCACACCATATATAAACACCTTTTTGAAGGATAAGGTTGAGGCATCAGGGTATCCGCGAGGAGTTGATACCGAAGATGAAAAGTCTGCCTATATTCAACGTTACCGCGACCGCGAAGGTATACAACTTGATCGTGTCCAAATTGTAAAGAATCCTGGCAAGCGCTTTAGTGCAAAGTTGTGTCTAAACAGTCTATGGGGAAAATTTGCGCAGAATACCGGCAGAGGGAGCATTCATTTGGCACAAAGTTATAGCGATGTCTGGGATTATGCCAATGCCCCGATAAAGAGGTCATGGAGATCGTAAATGTAGGTAATACTTACGTAATAAAGTACAACAACACTGAATTTGCCACAGATACCTCAAGGGTTACAAACATACCTGTGGCCAGCTTCACAACAGCCTATGCCCGTATAAAACTTTGGGGTCTATTGCATTCTCTTGGGCGGAGAGTATTGTATGCCGATACAGATAGCGTGATATTCACAGAGAGGGAGGGTGAATACATGCCCACTATTGGGGAGTTCCTCGGCGAGCTCACTGATGAGATCAAGGATGAGTATGGGGACAACGCATACGCCGACTCTTTTGCCTCAACAGGACCTAAGACTTATGGGGTACGGGTCAGGGTGGGGGAGGAAATGAAATATATCGTGAAGGCAAAGGGTATTACGCTCAACCATGCGAATCGGGAGGTTGTTAACTTTGAGTCGTTGAAGGATCTAGTATGTTTGGACGATGATGAACAACCTCCCCAACTAATTGTAGGCACCCACAATTTTCGGGCGCAGAAGCTGGGGGGCGTGAAGGAACTTAGGGGTACGAAGGTGTGCCGTAACACCTATAGGAAACGTTACCAGTTACCTGGTACCTATGATACCGTACCCTTTGGATACCAATGATGCTTCATTGTTAACTCACACGTCTTGTATATAATCGTATCTATTGATTATTACACGTATTTGTAAATATATATATAACTTGAATATCTCGTTCATTAAATCGTATTTGTAAAATTGATTTATTACACGTATTTGTAAATATATTATATATAACTTGACTATCTCGTTTATTAAATCGTATTTGTAAATATATACTTGAATATCTCGTTTGTTAAATAAATCATGTTTCAAATAGCGTTTCACTTTCTCCTTTGTGTGTGTGTGTGTGTGTGTGTGTGTGTAGTGAAAGTTCTAAGCTCCGCCCACTGTAAGACCGTGAGTCATGCTACTATCTGGGAGTCCCTGCGTGGTCAGTCGACCGCAGTAAGCCCGAGAGATCAGACGTGTATTCAGATCAGACGTGTATTCAAATGGCTACCTTTAATATTGCTTGTACAACGTTTACGAAATGGTATTCAGTAAAGTGCCAGGATGTGGTGGATACCGAAAAACTTCCTATTCCTCCCTCCTATGCCTCTTTTAAAAACACATTGGATTGTGCGAAGTTCCAAGATGTACAAATACTCTACGGATGTTCTGGTGAGACCGTTGAAGGCTTTCGTTGCACAGACGATGTGCTGAAGTATACTGCAGAGCTAAACTTTATAAAGTCTCACATACACCGTGAAGTAAAAGAAACAACGCGTGCAGAAGAGAAGCAGCAGGTATGGATAATGAGTCTTGCTGATGGGTGGTGTGACAAGCGGTATTACGTCATGCTACACCATGTCGATTACTCATACCCTACGACTGAAAATGTGAATCTCGTGATCATGGACAATCTTAAGTATTTTTATCACTATATTAACGTATATCATGATGAGGTTCGTAGTGAGGTTGTGGCTAGTGCCCTGCGTGAATTTTTAACAGAGTTTAGAGACGAGTATCGTTTGATGGGCAGAAAGGAAAAATATGAACATATGTTCCTCTCAAATAGTGCGCCGGAGTGTGGAGATGTTTAGTAAAACATAAAATGTTCCTAGTTCTTATCCAAACTGTCTGGTGCGTAGGCTGGTAGTGATGAAATTAATTCTTGTACCGAAATATGTACAGCAATTCGACTCGCGGTCATACGAACAAGCCCATTCACGTATCATCGAGTCAGCCGCCCGTCGAACCATTCCTGCCTACCTGCGTGCCTCACACGGCTCATAGTTATCTCAGAGCTTGAGCCGAGTGGACGTGCGCTCCTCGAATACGATGGAACTTCCTTTGAGCAGCATTCTCAACGCCTCGTACGATGTGTCCGTGACGAAATCGTTGCGCGTGTTCAGGCGTAATTCCGGTACCATTAGCTATGTACTGGAAACGGAATGTAGACCGACAAACAAACGGGTTTATTTAAGTATCGAGGAGATGAATAGAATCTTCGTGATAGTTGAGAAGTGGAGTGAAGATCGTTATAAAATACCTGCTAACGTAGGTACAAGAAGAGAGCAGATTAGTGACGCACCCTCATACGCCGTTGTATGTACGTTGTGTATAAATAACGATCGGCCGTGCATTGATATACGGCTGATGTGGAAGAATGCTTCTGATAATAACGCTCTTGTTCCTACGCGAAACCGTTTCATCCTCGACAGAATGTTTGAAATCGTCGGATTCCGTAAGCTGAAACCTATATTAGACGCGCGTGTTACGGACATGCTTTATTTTGATACAGTACTTGAATACGCCTACACCGCTCTGCTCGATGGGTTTACCGAGTGTAGGGCTGGTGAGAATGGTCTAGAGCTGGACGTTTATTTAAAAAGTTTAGACTCTTTGAAATACCATGAACTTTGGTACAAAGCAATTGATCGGTACAAGGCTGAGCTCACCTACACCGTTCACCCTGAAGAACTATTTCTTTATATAACGCGCAGTTGTCGTAACGATTTAGAAGATTATTTCAATTGCCGCTATGTTGAGTGAGTTCACGATTGAAAAGCTCGAGTCGGTAGAAATAAACCCTCGATTGGAAAAGCGTGTTTATAAACTTGTGTTTAATAATGTAGCTAACGATGAACTCTTTGTGCGTGCTTTTGATTGTATTCTAGACGTATTTAAAGATGACTTACCAACCGGTTGTAAAGTGGGAACAAAAATAGTACTGAACGATATGAAAGCCCTTCATATCGAGTACAGGTTTCCCTATACTTTAAGCGGTGAAATATTATTAAGCCCATATACTGCGTAATGCAGAGCAATAATGATGTAATTGTAAACTCGATTAAGACCGAGTTTAGTATTTTGAAAAAAAGTGAATTGTATTTATATATATATATTTTGCTTGACATTTCTCCTGTACTGATTATACGCATATTTCTATTGAATTGTATTTATATATATTTTGCGTGATATTTCTCCTGTACTGTTATGTACATATTTCTATTGAAATGTATATTTATCTCTATTTGAAATGTATATTTTATTTTATATATCCATAATTGTGTGTATATATTTCCTGTACTGTTATATGCATATTCCTCAATTGAAATGTATATTTATTTTCTATATATTTATAATAAACAGAATGATGCAATGTTTTTTACTTAATTGTTACGCCTTCTAACCTACTACCGGTATTCTTTTAAGAAATATAATAATGTATACAATGGTATCTGATGGAACGAAATCTTTTAATTGGAGACAACTCACCATAATAATGGGTAAAAGTGGTATCTGGCAACTCAAGCCATTTACAGCCAACTGGCTGATTAGGCGTATATAATAATGTATACAATAATACTGCTAAAAAGAGGTATCTGGCAACTCAAGCCATTTACAGCCAACTGGCTGATTAGGAGTCTATAATAATGTATACAATGGTATCGCTAAAAAGAGGTATCTGGCAACTCAAGCCATTTACAGCCAACTGGCTGATTAGGAGCCTATAAAAAACGCCTACTCGGCTGAAGTCTTAATATGCACTTGGCTCCTGCCAGGTGAACACCTCTCCTCCTCCTTTCTCTCCTCCTTCTTTCTCTTGGGGGAGAACTCCGCCTCCAAGTTTTCCTTGTTGCACCTGCAGCATCCCCCCTTTGGGGTATTTTTTTCTTTTTTTCTTTTCTTTGCACCCCCACCCCCTTTGCAACAACCCCACCCCCTTTTGCAACATTACATAATCACTTGCAACATTCTTGCACTCTCCCCTTTTGCGGCTATACTACTTTCGACAAATAATGACAAAAAGACGATAAAAACTAAAACGTAGAGAATATCGTATGCAAATATTATGCAAAAGGGCAATGCAAAAGGGCAATGCATCGATGCACATCCGACTTTATGCATCTTCCATTCAAAAATGGAAACTGTAAATATGGAAAAAACTGCAAGTTCCACCACCTCAGTATTTGCAAAACTTACGCAAGATACGAGAGATGCACGTACTGGCAAAAATGCCGTTACCACCACTCACAAAAGAACGCGACAGTTGAGCAGCCAAAACCATCAGCAAACAGGGTAACCAATGTTTTAGATGTAGCCAACAAAATTCAGTTACTAAATATCATTCAACAAATACAAAGACAGTCGGCAAATATGGGGATCCGAGAGTCGTACAGAATAAATGCAGAAAGAAATGACATACGATATCGGGACATGTATCGAAACAGATATAAATGAAGGAAAAATTCTCGGAGAATCACAGGGCAACGAACCATGCATTACCAAGGGATAACGAACCTGAATTACATAAAGAAGAAATTGAAAACGAAAAAAAAAAAAAAATTACCCAAGCCAACATGCAGGGCCTAAAACCAAACCATTCCGTGGACAAAGTCATACCTATAAGGATTCGTGCCAGAAACAAGATCAGACTTTAGATGCCTCAAGGAAACTCATCTGAAGGATTGCCAGACGAACTGTGAAAACTATGAGTTTTGTATCGATAAAAAAGAAATACAAATTGACAACTATAACATCCTTCAAGCCGACAGAACAGTAAGACGAAAATGAAGATGTGCTATTTATACACATAAAAAACCAGATGTCAGAAATGACAGTAAGTAATTCAAACAACTATGTAGAATTAGTAGCAGCAATTGTAATATCGTGCGGATTCATGCGTGGTATGCTTTCATGGCACTCCGGCGTTGCACCAAATAGATTGAATTAAATCCCTTCGAGTGCGGGAGGGTTAACAGATAAAATGTCTCTGAACGTGAAAGCGTTTTGCGTCTCCTCGGTTGTTTAAATGTATGACAAGTTGTGTTAATTTTTATCTCGCCGTAGCGTAGTAGCTAAGTGCCCTCACTTTCTACTCGAGAAGTTGTGGGTTTGAACCCTGATGAAAGCGATATTTTCATGACACACACACACACACACACACACATATATATATATATATATATATATATATGCTCTTCCATTCCTACAATATTTTTCACCATATACTTTTTAGGACTAATAATATATTCAAATTTGCGGAGGACTTCTGGATACTCCCATTTTTTTTTTTTTTTCTCCTTATTAAACCTTTTCTATTGAAAATTATTAGTTATATGTTCAAACTTGTGTTTAAAAATCATGAAATAGGCAACAAATTTGTAAATACCTTATTATTACTTGATAAGGTGATTTCTTTACAATTAAACTATTTTTAAATTGGAGCGAAATGTGTATCTTGATGAACTAAATGTTGATGAAATTGATGAAATTGCTGTAACGGAATGTATTCTAATAAAATTTCTTGGTGTAAAGCTAGATAAGAATTTGCAATGGTGTGATCATGTAAATTATATCTCAAAAAAGATTTCAAGGAGCGTTTTTATAATGTTTAAACTTAGCTACGCAATCCAAAACAAGTTTTGTTAACTTCGTATCATACTCTCGTTCTTCCTTATACAGTATAATGTACTGCACCCTTGTAAGTGGGAATTTCGCTAACCTAACAACGCTAAGCAGTATATTTGTCATCCAAAAACGATCAGTGAGGTAGGCTACTGATACTGAATTCCATGATCATTCTCGTGCATGAGATCAAAAATGTAATCAAACTGGAACTTTTCATTTTCATTAACACTTGTAAGAATAAAATTATTAACTTATGCAAAAATAGTACGGCACAAAGAACTGAGAGTTTGACACGAGAAATGAACAAATAATACAGCAATGGACATTTAATCCTAGATTTTTATTAGTACATATTCCGTTATTAATCAAGATTTCAAATTTTTTTGTTTAATTTACGTTTGTAATATATTTTATATCAGCTCTTAAATCCTTAATCCTTCCCTAGTTTCACTTCAATGAAAATGGATAATTTCTGAGAGGAAGACAATCTAAATCGAGAAATAACACGCGTTGATCTATTTCTAGTCGGATATAAGTGAATTTGTTAATGAGTTACAAAATATTTATTCATCTCTATTTGATTCGTATTTATAATAATGATAATAATAATAACTTAAGCTCAATAAATACTGTATTTCTACTATTAATTCGTTTGTGTATTAATCATAATTTAAACGTGACTTATATATCACGTATTTCATCTCCAAGAGCCCAGTAAAGCCTAAAGATTAAGGGCCAAATTATATAAAATAAATATTCCATTTTCGCAATTATTTATTTTATGTCAAAATTATTTTAACAACAAAAATTGTAAAATTGTAATATTTATTTTATAAATAAATACTCATTTATTCATTCACTCATTGAACGTTATAACATTAAACATTATTTTTAATATGAATTTGTTAAATACAAGGTGATCCAATTTTTATTTTATTTTATTGAACATTACTTTGGGAACACCTCTTTGGATCACCCTGTATTTTACATGCCCTAACCTTTTTTTTTTTTTTAATGTTTGAGATTTAAGTGAAGAAAATTGACTTCGTTGGGACAAACATTTCATCTTTCAAATATCAAATTTTTGGATAAAAGTTTCGATAATTCTCAAAATTATCTATAATAATAATTATGTGAGTATTATCAATGTGTCATCCGTTATTAATACAAATATTTTACTCCTCGGTCCAGTTTTAACATTTTAAATCTTTGCAGGATATAAAATATTAAATACAGAAAATTAATATTAAAAATAAAATAAAAATATGAAGAAATATACGAGGGCCACTCAATATATTTTGCTCCACCTTTTTTTTCTTTCCAAGTTTCCTTGTAAGTTCCAAAAATTTTGTACACAAGTAGCTGCATACCTTTTTTCACAAGTTTTTATTTTTCCACATAGTCTCCATCCTTTTCTACGGCTTTCCTCCACCTCCAAACAAGGGCCTTTATTCCTTGCAGGTAAAAATCCGCTGGGTTCCGCTGGAGCCACCTCTCAACCTCCTCAACAACCTCATCGTCACTCTGAAACTTTCTTCCACGAATAGCATCCTTCATTGGCCCAAACAAATGGAAGTCTGAAGGTGCCAGATCCGGGCTGTATGGAGGGTGGGGTAACACAGTCAAGCACATTTTTGTGATGGCCTCTCTTGTTTGCAAACTGTTGTGTGGTCTTGCGTTATCGTGCAAAAGAAGGACGTCTTCCAGTTTTCTCTCCGGTCGAACTCGCTTTATATGTCTCTGGAGTCTCTGTAAGGAAGCAATACAATATATGCCTCTGAGTTCATTGTTTGTCCTTTCTTCATAATATCTACCAGAATCACCACTTTCATGTCCCAGAAGATGGTGGCCATAACCTTTCCTGCAGAGGGAGCCATTTTGAACTTTTTCTTGCGTGGGGAGTCTGCGTGATGCCACTCCATGGATTGGCGTTTTGTTTCAGGTTCAAAGTGTTGTACCCAAGTCTCATCCCAGTCACAATTCGTGAAAGGAAGTCATCCCCTTCTGTCTCGTATGGAACCAACGACTGAGAAGCAATTTATTTTCTTTGGGCTTTGTGATCTTGAGTCAGTTCGCGAGGAACAAACCGTGAACACACTTTTGAGTATTCCAGTTGCTTGCTGAATTATCGTATTCACACTTCTTTCTTTCACTAATTCCTAGCTCCAGTGATAGCTCCTTGTATGTGAGGCGCCGATTTGATTGAATGATGCTGTTAGCACGTTGCATAATATGAGATGTCACAGCCGATGCCGGGCGACCGCTGCGTGGCTCATCATCGAAGCTGGCTCTCTCTCTCTCCGATGATCTCACACGTTTAGACCAGCGTCCAACTGTGCTTCGATCAACAACAGCATCTCCGTAAACTTTTGTAGACGTTTGTGAATATTTCCAACTGTTTCCTTCTCTGGGGTTAATAACTCGATAACAGCTCTCTGTTTACGACGCACATCACTGTCAGACGCCATTTTCGAAACTGAGTTAACCATCGGTTTTATACAAGGGCGTTTAAAAGCGGTTTTATACAAGGAGAAGTTCAAACTGGAAAAATCCGGTTATGTGAAGCGCAGAAAGTTCAAACTTACGGCCAAAAAGACATTTCAGCTCCATGGCTTATTATTTAGCTAAAAAAAAAGGGTGCGGCAAAATATATTGAGTGCCCCTAGTATTTCAAAAACCTTTTTTAAATGTTGCAATTTTCAACTTATATTAGTTTTAAATCTAAAATTTAAGCGAGAGAGAGAGAGAGAGAGAGAGAGAGAGCTCTGCGCTTAGGGGACTGGAAACTCCTTTGTTATATGTATCATATTATGCATTACTCTTTACTCGTATACAATTCATTCGCTATTACAGGTCCTGTATTATAATCATACAGAAGGCCAGAAACTGGCATAGTACTTAGGCCAACGAATTATTATTACCAGCCTCATCTGGAATCGAACCCCCGACTTCAGTGTCTTCACTTCGCTTATAGGAAAACGGCGTTACGCACTGAGCTACGAATGCTGCGCGCGACCAGTATAACTTTAAGAGTTAACTATATAAGAGATCTGTAAGGTTCCTTTACCCGCAATATACGAATGGCATCCCTTATACTGCTGAACTAAACTTGGGAGGATATTAAAAATAAAAGAAAAACGAAACAACCACACCATCATAATTAATATAATAAATAAGTTTTTACACACCCAACAAAACATGACCAAAAAAAATCTCTACCCCAAAATATGCGACATCTGTTGCGCAGAATATACACACCGATAACTCCTTCCATTTCTTGCGACTCGAATATACTTCGTGTGACCCCAAATTTGACCTTTAATGGGCGTAACCCCAAAATGCTGTGAGAAGGTTTGGGATGGGCTCGAACAGGCTCATTGTCTTCTATTAAGGAAACCTCCTCACCAGGAGACAGAGAGAAAGAATTCCATTTTTAGATCTTACAACGATTGAATTTGAAAGAAAATTCTTTTAGCATTATCGGTACTTCACTAATAATAATAATAATAATAGTAGTAGTAGTATAATAATAATTATTATTATTATACTACTACTACTACTACTATTATTATTATTATTATTATTATTATGGGCACATGAGCCGGGTGTACCTGCATGGCTAATTGAGATGGAAAGCGCAAGAAAGCAACTCTCTCCTTCACCGAGCCAATTCTAGAGGTAGGATCACCACGAGCCTCACTTCCATGCGATGAAGGGTGAACGCCTGAAACTCCTTACCAGGATACCAGGTTACAAAAACCATACATATCCGTGAATGTATGACTTCCTTCAGTGAAATTCAATCTTTATTTTATATAGTTCTAACATTCAATTTAAAAACATGTCATGATTTAATCCTGAATTATTAAGTCAAGCAAATACACGGATCTCGACCCCGAATTGGGCATCTGGTGCCAGTATGCCGTCTCGGTAAGACCCGAATACTTATAAGCACAAGTTTTTAACCATATGTTCTCTTTATATATATATAAATAAAGAGAGAGAGAGAGAGAGAGAGAACTAAATATCTTGAACATTAACAGCTGAAAATAATAATATTAAATATAAGTTTTCGCTCTTCGGCAAACATGTCTTTTCATTCAATCTCTGACGATGTCTGAAGGGTGGAAATCACCTATGCATGGATAATATAATAAATCATTACGTACCGGTAATCGATCCCACACACAGGGCCGTAACTAGGGTTTAGAAATTAGTGAGGTCCAGATTTTTTTCGAGCGCGGCAGGACGAGCAAAATTCAGACCAAAATGACATCTACAAACACAACCCAAGCTATACACTAAACACAAAACACAAAACGCTCGACGCTCCCTCTTTTCAAAAGAAAAGCGGTAATATGCGTTTCATACACGGAGAACGGTTCAGTCTCTTTTTTTTTTTTTTAGGAAATAATTACCGAGGTCCGGACCTCGGTGACCTCATAGGTAGTTACGGCCATGCCCACACACCGAGATTATGGAATCGGATGCATTGCAACACCATCCATGCAAGTTCAATAATGGCACGTGATTCTTGAACAGGCTAATGCCATCTGATTGATGCGACATGTAATGTGGATTAAATGAAGTTAGGTTAGGTTACGTTAAGCTTAGATAGGTTATGCTAGGTTAGGTTAGTTTTGTTTTGTAGAGTATCGATGTTATGTCCTGTCGCCCAAATGGATGTGGGTCCATTCTTGAAAGGAGAGCAGGAACCCGCCCGTGCTTTTGATTCCTTACGTAGGAACCGCCCTCTGCTTTCGGATGATGTACCGACCCGTACACGTTACGTTTTAGGTTCTCTTTGTCATAAGACCCTATAACCGTTATCATAAAAACTAGCTCACGCATTTGACAACAACGTTCGTAGATCCATATTCTTCAATCTTCAACGCATTCTTGTCTGTCAGATATTTGTATACCACGATATACATCTGTCCATCTCGCACCCACGCATCCGCAGTTTTCTCCCTTATACAAACTCCACCAACCGCCGCAAAATTTTATATAATTTACTTTCGCCCAAATGCCCCAAATAAAAATGGCAAAAATACCCAATTTCTCACAAAAAACGAGAAAAATATTAATTTTAAACTTTGTGATAATTATAGTATACCAAATATAAATATTTGTTTTAAGCTTCGTAAACATTCGATCACACAATCCAGTGATTTTACACACACACACACACACACACACACACACACACACACACACCGAAAAAAAAATATACGTAATAATTATGTCATAGAAAAGTAATTAAAATAAATTTTAATTAAATGTACAGATCGAATTACTTAAGCAAAAGATGGAATTTCACACGTACCTTTAATTATGACATTTCGTCTACCTGGATTCACACCATGTTGGCGAAAAACTATAATTAAGATGGGTATTTGGGCAGGAATGGAGCACACACACACGTATATATACGAGTATAAGTATTTTCCGTAACATTAGAAATTTAGCTGAGAATTTATAAGTCATATATTTTCAGAAATAGGACGCTTTTTGTCTCTTTATTGTGGTCCATATATATATATATATATATATATATATATATATTCTGGAAAAATCTTGGGTCCGCTTAATACCACACGACAACGCATATTCTTCATTATATATATATCGAAAGGAAAGCCAACTGATAAGATAGTTTCGAAAAAATCCATTCGAATGAGCAACATTTGAGAAATGGCTCCAAATGTATGTTATATATATATATTTCTCATTATCACATAATCTGAATCATATATCTTTGCTGGTGTCATGCAAATTTTCGGTATAGAGATACGTGACACGCAATTCCTTATTGTTATGTTTAAACCGTTCAAAATTCTCATTATTATTTGGAAGGAATCGTGCATTTGGCAGATCAATTATGTTTATTTTTCAACAGTTTAACATTAAGTAGAGATTTGCATGACCAAACTAACTTTTTAATTAATCTTCATGCCCTTCATTATTTTTATGAGCAGAAAAAACAATAAAATGTATAGGTTTTTAATTTGATCATATGTCGTTGTTCCTTTTAAGAGTATAGTTTTAAGTGAAAATAATAAATAATTAATAATATACGAAAGAAAACGGAGTTTATTTAATAGGTAACTCTTACATATAGCACGACGTTCTGTCATTCCATCGATGAGCTTTGCCATCTGATCTTGAGAACAATCATCGTGGTGTCTGTTTACTTTTGTCAACATTCTCTCTCTCTCTCTCTCTCTCTCTCTCTCTATATATATATATATTATATAAGTAGAACGGTTCACTTTCCATAATGACTTACTGGAATGTACCACCGCGAAAGATGTTCTTGATAGCGTAGTTCAGACGAAAGAAACCCACCCTAAAATCGTTATCATTCTTTCATAAACGAGTGTGTGAACATTGTAATTCGTGGACATGATTGTAGAGATAAGGTCACTCTTTCGGGCACGCGTTCTCTCGTGTTAAAGTCCGAAATGATAAAACCGGTTTTGGAATTCGAAGAACAAAGATGAGAATTTTGGTATTGTAATTGAATAAAAGGATGTAGAGATTTGACCTGCTGCATTTCAGTGCCCATATTACAGTCCTGCATAGTAACCAAATTAATTTTCTTTATTACGTATATATATATATATATATATATATATATATATATATATGTGTGTGTGTTGTGTGTGTATAAGCACATCTATCTATATGTTTAGAAATAAAAATAGAAATGATCTAATTTTAAATTTAAGCATGCTCAGACATCACTTATTCAAATGCGCAATAGTTTATGATCACAATGAAAACCTTATCCTGATTTATAAATATAATAATAATAATATAATATTTAAATTAAATGTCTGTAACTCCGTTTTAGTCAGTAAGTCTTTGTATAAAATGTTATAATTATACCTAAATTATAATAGATTTAAGCCTGTAAAACCGTCCGCTTCGCTTGCTAAAGGCAGTTTACATTCGTATACTGTATATGTTGTAATACTGAAAATATAATCATCTATTAACTCCATTTAAATAAATAAAGAATTGAATTCTATTTGAGATTGGATTCGAAAGTATACTGCTATTTTGGGATTTTTATTGTTACGTTGTTACAGTTACAGTCTGTACGTTTGCATATTTACATTCATGAAGCAATTCTAGAGCAATAATACGTTGGAGACAGACGTTAAACTATTTGTAAAGATAATTTATGGACACTTTGTATTTTACCTTTTGTCATTAATTCTGTATAAAAATAATAAGGTAATTTCGTTGTCCATATATAGGATTATATATACTGTACCACGTAATAATAATAATATATAATAATAATAATAATAATTGACAGCCTCTGTCGAAATTGCTTTTTAAATTCTACATGAGATTTAGAGCTGGGATTCGTGAGAGAGATAAAAAATTAAACCTCCATTTCTAGTTAAGGGTCTCAGTCGAAGGGTCCCACAACCCTTGAGAGATTTTTTATTTGTCAATATCGACAAAAAGTATAACTTTTGACCCTGTGATCGCGTCACTTGTTTATCCAGAACTATTTCTGTTCTTTTAATGCATGAAGAACTCAGATTTCGAAAGAAACTGTTTTAAAAGATAAAGAGAGAGACAGAGAGAGAGAGAGAGAGAGAGAGAGAGAGAGAGTTACGAGGATTTACAAGGACAAAGGGAGGGGAAGCCTCAAAGACCTTTCGGTCCACTCGGTGAGGTTCCTGTTATTAAACAATTAATTTTTTTAACTGTTCTATCAGTTGTAGAAAAATAGATAGGAAAGCATAAAGCTCTCTCCCCACCCTCTGCGCCCTCCCCACCAGAGGTGGGTACGAAAAAAGGTTGAAAAAATACCTTGACCCTGGAAAAGTAGTCAAGGAAATTTTATAGGAAATAGGAGAATATATAAGCTAGCTCTACAATTACGCTATGCACACATAGAAATCGTACACTAGATAGCACCGCTGTATAAACTAGCCAATAATATACTTGTGCCGATTGCATATCAACCACTTGGTATCGTCACAAATACCTCGAACATATGGTTTTGATTTTATACAAAATATTTACAACTCTATTCTCCGAGGTATCGGTCCAACAAAAACCCCATGGCCCACTTAAGGATAGCCCCAAAAGGATTAAAAGAGGTAAACGTTAAACTCTCCATATCTACGCCATCGAGCCGGCAAAGTGATGAAATGCTTCTACAGGAAAGGGGTGGAAACAGGAATTAAGAACAGAAATCAGAGTTTTCACATCATGCCCTCACCGGTCACGTACATCCAGGCACCCAAAAGAAAGAAAGAAAAAAAAAAAGAAATTGTGACTATAAAAACGCAACTCTACTTCACCTAATCCATACCATGCATTTAAATTTTTTTTTTTTTATGAAATTATGTTTTTTTACAAAATATTTTTCGACTTTCTTCTCAGACATAGTAACAAAGCAGGGAACTGTGTGAGCGTGTGTTCTGTCATTGGATGTCTGCCAATGCTTTGAATGTCGCGGAGTTTCAACTTGGGTTTCCCACCGTGAAAAGTGTTTATGCAACAAGTGATATATTGAATCATTCATACTTCGCGATGTTGTTCCACCACGAGAGTAGAGAAAATCTCTTCCTGGCAAGGAATATCAGTGTACTTGCCCTTATGGAGAATGAAAGTGTTTCGTGGGTGATCACCCGTTGTTGCTACGGCGAATTCAAGAGTCTCCTAATTAGAGGTGTTTGTGAGGCAAGTGACATAAAAAAAATAGAGTTGTTCGATGGTTGATCATGGTATGCGGGCACAATCAACCAGAGACGTCTCTCTAAAGTGGGGGATAATTAAGTGCAGGAGGAAGTGTTTAATTAACCAAACTTCTGCAGGATTACGTTATAATACTATTTTCTTAAATTATATTATATGTGAGGACAGTATTAAACCCTAAGTGTATCCGCAGTCTAACTGCAGAATCTGCGGTCTAACTTTGTCCAGCCTATTTTTAAACAAGTTTACACTTTGGCTTGAAAAAACCTTCGAGGGAAGTTTGGTTTCAGATATTAACTATTTTATAGGAGAAGAAATTAACAGGGATAGAGGTACTAAATGTTTTAAGTTCCAGTTTAAAATCATTATTTCTTATCGGATTGATATTAAATGAGAATAATTTCCTGTGGTTTACCCTGTCTATTTCATTGAGCATCTTGAAAACTTGAATAAGCTGACCGCGCAACCTCCTGTTCTCTAAAGTAAACAGATTTAAGCGTTTTAATCTTCGTTGGTAGTTTTACAGTCTCACTGAAGGGATAAATTTTGTGGCCCTTCCTTGTACCCTTTCCAACCTTTCTATATCCTTCCTAAGGGACAGAGACCAAAGCTGCACACAATACTGGAGTTGAAGTCTAACTGGTGAATTGTAAAGACATTACAATCTCCTTGTTTCTAAACTGGAACTGCCTTTTAATATAACCTTGTATTTTTAAGGTCCACTTTTCGACTTCTGCACAGTGCTTCGACGACTTGAGATCATTACTGATTTAAACTCCTAAGTCTTTCTCGAGATTAGTCTCAATCAAGTTCCTCCCCGAGAGAGAGTAATCGGTCTTCGGGTTCTTGTAACCTATGTGCATTACCTTACATTTGTCTAAGTTGAATAGTACCTGCCAAGTAGCAGACTATTCACCCAACCTATCTATTTTGAAGCGTTCTTACGCCCTCCTAATTACTTACGCTATTTCCTAATTTGGTATCGTCTGCAAATTTAGAAATTGTTAAGATCCCAACGTCTATATTGTTAATATAAATAATAATAGTCCGGTTGCACGGGGTGGGAACCCTGCATTGTTTGTTATAAAGCAAATTTTTACATATTTTGAAAGCTTATACCACCGCTTGGCTTTTTCAATATGGCCGCCATTTTTCAAGATGTCCGGCGAAACTGAAAAATCCCATATCCTGGTCAATACTTGCTTGATGGATTTTGATGATCTTGGTGTCATTTCTAGGGTTTTTTAGGATGATGAGTCGATATGGAGGGGTTGCAGATACTTTGGGAGTCGTTTTGACCCACATTCGTCAATACTTAAGGTCCCCCCCCCCCCCCCCCCCCCCCCCCGAAATAAGGAATATCCCATATCCCGGCAGTCGTGGAGATATTTTGGTGATCTTACTGTCGTTTTTATGGTTTTGGGCGAGACTGAGTAGTTTCTATAGGCACATGATAACAGTAGGATATCATTTTGCAACTCCATGGGTCAAGTCAAGGTCATTTGAGGTTAAAGTTTGGCCTTGAAATATGATAATGCCACAGTTGACATTACTGTATTTGCTTTATTTCAGTGACAATTTCTACAATCTAGCTAACTGCTGAGCACGTAACATCTTTCTGCAGATAAAACCAGATCATAATGCTTAAATGACATAACCCACATTATATGGATATGGATATTCAGATATAAACCACAATTTATGCTGAAGTACAGGGCACATGCATTTTATGGAAGGTTGCAAAGCTACAAGATATGACCTCGTAAGCAAAACAAAGCTCACACCTAGCTGGGGAATTGGCATTGACAACTTTGATGCAGTTATTCACATTAGGTAACCATTTTGGGGGCAAATATCAAAAGACATGGTTGTGTCAGGATCGTCAGGGTCATCAGTCCGCTCTTCGTTTGCGTTTTGGGTCAATGGATTGTTGCAATCCAAGCCGCTGCACATGCACAGAACATTGTGCAAGGGATTCCGCGTCCCATGCAGCACAGCGACTCCCCCTGCATGCTGATTGTGATTCACACCCACATCTGATTAGCTTCAGAACTTCATCTGGTGCTAAGCACACTCCTTCACCAACTGTTTTTGGGTGAGAACTCTGTTTGTTTCGTCTCTCTCCCAGCCATAATGCACAGGATCAAGTGGTGGTGGGTCACACTTTAGTGCATCGAGCCAGTTTGCCACAGTGTAGTGGGCTTTGAGCACATTTTGATGGAAAGCTTCAGTTGTTGGTGATAGAGAACATAGTTTGGGTGCAGCAGTTCCCGACTTCCCTGTCTTCTGAGCCCATACTCGCTGACAACACTCAGTAAGAGATGAGGATTTCTTATCCCCATAGCATGCAACAATGAACGCTGTTGCCTCTTTCTCGATATGGTCAAAGCATGCATCAAGGGACCCTAGCTTGTCTAGCTTCCGACCCTTCTTGGCTGTGGCAATGGCAGTGGCTTTGCCGATGCCATGTATTGCATATCGGTCATGAACCTAGATGCTGGAATGCGGTATTGCACCGGAACTTTGATGTCATATTTCTCGGGTAATATACACTTAACTGACTTTCAAACAAAAGAGACAGTGTTTCTTAGGGTCATATACTGGGCCTTCACTGAGAACAGCACTACGTAGTCTTTTTGGCTCCACTGTTGGGGTATCACATTCTCTCTTTTTCATGAATGCTGATAAATTCCGTTTGGACACATAAGTGAAAACGCAGTTCTTGTGACAACAAAGGATTTTTGCTCCATCTTCCAAGAGAGGCTCTAGTCTCCCTCGAACATCTGGCTGCCCTCTGATGTCGCTGCTCTCTATGATTTTCTGAATCCTCCCACAATTTGAAAGACCTTTCTGACCTCCAGGACAGCTACGCAGGAAATCCTTGAAGAAACATTCGTCTGCAGCTTTTGTAGAACCTGAAAAATAAGAATTTTGTTTACCCATTCTTCAGAGTACAAATCGCATTGAAATAATTTATCCTCAGCAAATGAAAACTAAACAATGCTCACCTGGTATATTCTCCATATTCAGCAGTCAAAAAACAATTTTGGAACCAGCACAACCAAGACGTCATCAAACCACCAGGTGGGCAGCACCATCAGCAATAATCTCAACAACCTGAAAAAAATAAGAGGAATAATTAGACATATTGGAATTCACCTTACCATGGGTAAAATAATCCCTGATTTAATTTAAAACCCTATAGAACTACTCAGTCTCGCCAAAAACCATAAAAACGACAGTAAGATCACCAAAATATCTCCACGACTGCCCGAGATATGGGATATTCAAAACGACTCCCAAAGTATCTGCAACCCCTCCAGATCGACTCATCATCCTAAAAACCCCTAGAAATGACACCAAGATCATCAAAATCCATCAAGTATTGACCAGGATATGGGATTTTTCAGTTTCGCCGGCCATATTGAAAAAGCCAAGCGGGAGTCAGGTGTACACCCGATGGATTCTTGAATGGGGTGGTATAAGCTTTCAAAATATGTAAAACTTTGCTTTATAACAAACAATGCAGGGTTCCAGTAAAATCAGGGTTTGTGCTACCGGACTATAAAAAGTAAAGGACCCAGAACAGAACCCTGCGGAACTCCACTGGTGACGGGGGCACACTCCGAAGCTACTCCATTTATTATCACTCTCGCTTTCTATTTTTTAACCAATTTTCAATCCAGTTGGAAACAAACAGTTAATTCCTTGTCCTTTAGTCATCAGTCTCGCACGAGGGACTTTGTCAAAGGCTTTCTGAAAGTCGAGATACACTATATCTCCAGGATGATTCATAAATGTGTTTCATAAATCGCAGGGTGTATTCTTGAGAAAAAAATAAAGAAAAAGACCCCATAAACTTAGGTCGAGAAAACCGTAGGTTTCGAGCTATAGCACGCGACAGAAAATGAAACTCCTAAAGATTTTTTACATTTTATGCAAATACACAGTATGATACATTTGCTTCATTAAAGTAAATGTTCGAAATTCTTTCCTACTTCTTGAATGCATGCCTCAACACGTCGCAACGTGCAACATGCACGTCTCAGCACGTGCATGCCTCAGCTCCCTATCCACCTGTCAGGATACACAGCATCGAGATATTCCCTCGTTAAACGTGCGAAATGAGCTGGTGCACCATCATGCATGAACCACATTAATCGTCGAGTTCTGATAGGCACATCTTGAAGTAGCACTGGCAAAGTCCGCTCATTGAAACACTGTATCACACTGTGTATTTGCATAAAATGTAAAAACCTTTTGGAGTTTCATTTTTCTGTCGCGTGCTTTAGCTCGAAACCTACGGGTTTCTCGACCTCTGTTTATATGGTCTTTTTTCTTTACTTTTGTTTCAAGAATACACCCTGCGATTTATGAAACACATTTATGAATCACCCTGTATTGCTCTAGTTGAGTCATATAAAGTATACATATTATGGAAAAATTCTAACAGGTTTGTTAGGCAAGATCTATTCCACCTGAATCCATGTTGAGAATTAAAAATTAAATTGTTTGATTCAACATGATACATGATACGTTCTGTAATAATGGATTCCAACAGCTTGCCGACAATTGACGTTAAACTGATCGGGCGGTAATTACGAGGATATTGCCTATCTCCCTTTTAAAAGATTCGGTTTGAACTGTCCCTCATTTGAATGATTGTTTGAATATAGTAACTAAATCATCAACAATATTGTGGCTAACCTCTTTTAATACCCTTGGAAGAAATAAGTCGGGACCAGGTGATTTTTACTTATTCAGCTGCACCTCATCTCTCGTAAAAATTGTGGTCTCTAAGGGATAGTGACCATTTACCTTAAATTTACCTTAAAGCGCTTCTGCCTCAAGGGTGCGCTGCTCCCTCGAAGTCCGCTCAGCGCCTCCTGAGGCGGGGCCACGACGGGGTCGCCACCCCTCTTTTCTCTCGCTCCTGCCATACGATTTGGTCCCCTATTGAATTTGTGGGGGCTGGTCTGGCAGAGGAATACCCTGACACTGTGGGTTGGTCGGGTATGTTGGCTAAAAACATGTCCAAGTGTTTTTTAAAGGTATCTACTGGGACTGCACTTATATCTCTAAGGTACTGAGGCAAGGAGTTAAACAGGCGAGAACCCTGCCTAGAGATACTATTATATTGAAGGGTTTGAATCCTTCTCAGACTGTTTGGTGGGAGGTGATATTTTTTACACATTCTTCCAGTTCTTGTTAAGGTGGGCACAATTGGTTCAGTATTGGGGGCAACTAAAAGCCCTTCTAGAATTTTCCAGGTGTAGATTAGGATGTATCTCTCAAACCTTCTCTCTATGGAATAAAGGTTGAGGCCTCTGAGCCTATCCCAGTAGTTTAAGTTGTCTTTACTCACCTGTTGCCCATCAGGTTGTTTAATATACGAGGTAAAGGTTCTTTGTAGGCCCTCAATTTTTTGCAATTCATTTTGTTTGTGGGGAAACCATAATTGAGAGCAGTAGTCAATGCGTGGAAGGACAAGTGATTTCCACAGGGTAAGCATGGTCATACTGTCCCTAGTTCTGAATGTCCTCAGTATATATCCTATTAGTTGTTTGCATGATGAGGTTACTTTGTCAATGTGCCTGTTGAATGTTGCATCTTCAGATAATATAATCCCTAGATCCCTGACATGATCAGTTTGTACAATATCTTTTCCTGTGGGTCCAGTGTAGTTGAATTGTTCTTTCAGGTATTTATTTGGTCCATACTTAATTAGTTCAAATTTGTCTTCATTGAAGGCCATATTGTTTGCATCTGCCCATGCATATATAGTTTGTAAATCTTTTTGTAGCTCTACACAGTCTTCTTTTTCTGTAATTGGTCTTAGTATTCTGGTATCATCTGCGAATGACAGGAGAGAGCTTCCTAGGTTACAGTTTATATTGTTTAGCATTATAATGAATAGAATTGGTCCTAGTACTGTGCCTTGCGGCACTCCACTAATCACTTCTTTTTCTATAGATCTTCTTGCTCCATTTACAATTGTTATTTGTTTTCTGTCAGAGAGAAAGGCATGGATCCATTTTCCTATTTTTCCACAAATACCAAGTTCTTTTAGTTTATGGAATAATATACCATGGTCAACCTTGTCAAAAGCTTTTGCAAAGTCTAGATAGATGACATCAACATTGTGGTTTTCTCCCAAATATTGTAGGATTGTATTGCAATGGTCTATAAGTTCAGTAAGGCAGGATCTCTTGTGTCTGAAGCCATGTTGAAAGTCTTCTAAGAGATGTTCATTTTCTATAAAACTGACAATGTGCCTTTTCAGGACTTTCTCAATATTTTAATAATATGGGAAGTCAAAGATATTGGTCTATAGTTCTTGGCTTCCTTTCTTTTGCCTCCTTTGTAGATTGGGGTAATATTTGCTTGTTTCATGATTGGTGGTATTCTACTGGTGTCTAGTGAGGATCTCCACAGGATTTTCAAAGGCAGAGATAAAGTATGTTTGCATTCCTTAAGAATCTTGGCTCCAATTCCATCTGGACCAGGGGCTGAACTCCCCGGTAGCTCTGTTATTGCCTGTTGTATATCTCTAGTGGTTATTTGTATATCTTCCAATAATGGTCTGTCTTGGTCATTTTCTTCTCTATCAAAAAATGCTGTAGTTTTTATTTTCTTTGCTACTACAGGGGTACTCCAGCTTAAAGCATATTGAGATTGTAGAATGTTTGCCATTTCCTGTGTATTAGATGTGAGAGTTAGTCCATCTTTAGCAAGCAATGGGCCAATGCTCGTTTTGATAACTGCTTTGCGTTTAGCATAGCTAAAGAAGATTTGCTATTTTCCTTTACACGTATAGTGCCAATAGCTTTGTGTTCATTATCAATATTCTCTCTTATGGTTGACTCCTTTATTTTAAGTTCTAACATCAGTATCTGATTCCGGATGTTACTATGTCTTGTATCACTTAATTGCTTTGTCAGTTGTTTAGATAGCTTTGTTCTCTTTCTCATCATACATAATCCGGGGATCATCACTTTTCGCTGATCTAATTAAGGATTTAACCGTCCGACGTAGAGTTATATAATTTTCTGAATTAGTCTGGTTGAATGTGACTTAAGTATTTTGTAGGTTCTATTTCTTTCTGTAATAGCATTGCTAATTTCATTTCGGTGTCTTGGTTCACAAGGAGAAAACTATTTTAGTGGTTATAAAAGTGTCTTGTAATATTCTAAATTGATCCCTATATGAGTTCCAGGTGACATTGACATCCTCGCTTATTAGCACTTCAAGAGTGTCTAAACTACTCCGGAAGCTTTCAAAATTTGCTCTGGAGAATTTCAACCTTTTGTGCGTTTTTTCTCAAGTACTAATTGGAACCCTGAGGTCAAACCTAATCAAATTGGGGTCGCTGTTACTCAAAGTTTCACCAATAGTCACTTAGTCAGGTTAGAGATTAAGGCATCTTCGCTCGTGAATATGAGATCTTGTTTACTATTACCCCTAGTACGACCGTCAATCCACTGACTCAATAAATTATCACCAGTAGTTTTGAGCCTTCAGCGTCAGCTGTTTTGTCTTCCCAGTTTATATTACAGAGAGAGAGAGAGAGAGAGAGAGAGAGAGAGAGAGAGAGAGATTATTTTTTAATATTCTCTTGTAATTGTGTTCGTCATTCAGTACCATATATGTCCAGTAAACAGAACTACGGAAGTTGAAGTATAAAAAGAATATATATGTATAAAACTGGAATAACCGCAGAAAATGTTTAGAAAATTAAAAACCCGCAAGAAATACCTTCAAAAGGGAAAATATTCTCGAGCTTCCTGTTCCAATCAAGGCAGAAATTAATGACCTTCTAAATGTCGTCATTGAAAATAACAATACAATTATTAAAAATATAATTCTATCACATATAACTAAAAGTATTAAATCCCAAGATGCCGCAGTTTATGCAATTCCTTGCAATAACTGCCCCCAAAAATATATTGGAGAAACTATTGACATTCACATGCGGATTTACCAACATAAGTACTCTATGCGTACACTTCAAGTTGACAGCCTGGTACTTAATCATGTTCAGTTGCACAACATAATATTAACTTTAATGATTACAAAGTCCTTCCTCTTATTAATGACAATGACACTAGAAAAATAGTGGAATCCTTTATTAAAAATACTGATAATTTTAAAGGTAATAAAGTATTTTTTAACTTGCATGATTTTACGCTTAATATTTTAATTAAAGTTTGTTCCTTGAGTAACAACCAGCCACCTTAGTTTGTTGGTCGTCTTTTTAAAAATATTTTTTTAAGGTTTTTATAGTTACTCCATTCAGTTTTAGTTTAACCAGTGACCACTTTGGTGGTTCTGTTTTCTTTCCGAAGTGATAAAGGGGTCCATTATATGGGCTGTAAACGTTATTTGGATCTTATTATATTTTCTTGCGGGTTTTTAATTTTCTAAAATGTTTCTGCGGTTATTGCAGTTTTATATATATATATATATATATATGTGTGTGTGTGTGTGTGTGTGAAAGATGATGATGATGTCTGTTCGTTTATACACACCTAAACGGCTTGGATAATCTGCACCAAATTTAGTGTACACAAAAAGGGAGAACCAGAGAGTTTTAACACCCTCGCACCTCCCACTTCCCTCTAGGTTGTGGTCCGGGTTTTTTTTTAATATGCAAGCCGCAGCGAATATTCTAGTGTGTGTGTGTGTGTGTGTATATATATATATATATATATATATAGTGTATATATATGGTGTTTCATATGTTTAGAGACACAGCTTTTACGTCTTTTTTTTTTAACTAAGAACAATTGAGGATTTGAAAGCTAAGCTAAGACTGGAATTGGAGCGAATTTCAGAGAGGTTGCCAGTTACGAGTAATGAATCGTCTTGAACTTAAGGGTGAACAATTTGAATACCTTCTGTAATACAGTAGTATGTTGAAAATAAAAGATTGTCATAAAGCTGATTTACTCTTTCTACATATTTCCAATGTCTCCAGACATATAAAACACGTATATACTGTATATACATATACATACACACGTGTATATTATATAATCATCACTGCAACATGGAAGAGAATTTCCCTCGCACATGCGCTGTTTGCTGTGCGTTGTTTACATGCATCATAAATCAATAGAAAAACCGAACGCAGTCAAACAAATCAAACGTGAAACGATTTTCAGTCCAATCTGTCAAATGCAATTAATAAAAGCGTAAAAGTATAATAAATTTTCTTTAGATTAAACGCTAAACCTATTTCGAGTTTGGCGTTCCTTTTTTTTAAAGAATTTTGAACTTTGTTTACCGACACACGACCTCCTCCCAATTTGAATGAATGATTTTTGTGAATTTATAGTCAAGGATAAAAGGTCAACCCATCTTGCTGACATTTTTATCTCTTCTTATATAGAGTTCTTATCTTTCGAATTTGCATGACATTCTGTACAAGAATAAAGCAACTCATATGAGTCATGCACTCTCTTGTCCTTGAAAGCTGCGCAAAGAACTCTTCTTTCTATGTGATTTATGGTTATATCAGTTTCATTCCTTGAAAATAAGATTAATAATTTTTTATTTCTCATCCCACAACTCTTTCATGATGATTCCTATTTTACTGCATTTTGCAAAGCAACATATGTTATTTCAGCTGCTTTGAATGCTGATTTCTTCTGCGATGACTTCACTATTTATGATAGAAAATCTACTGCACAGAATTGGTGGTGTTCCGCAGGGATCCGTCCTGTCTCCTATTTTATTCCTCCTCTAAATTATTCTCACTGCCATTCCTGCAGGATGGGCTTACGTCGTGACCATTGTCGTAGCATCGCTTCTCGTCTATCAGCGAAATTAAACGACATTAGGTCTGGGTAGTAGTTGGATGGGGGACCGTCCTCTGTGTCCAGATTATGCAGTGACCTGTGGCTTGGACCCCCACACAAAGCTGTAAGTCCTCTCCGTCATATGACGATTATATGTTGCGAAGTGGGTTATACAACATCATCATCATACGTTTCTTACATTTTACACCGTGGTTATAGTAGAATACATCTGTACATTGCACATCTAGTCAAGTCCTCATTAACACCTAATTCACTCGTAATTAATGACAGTACGACAGAATAAGTTTCACCGAATATCATTAAGTTCAGTCCACTTAAACTACACGAAGTATATTAGGAAGTTTAATGTGCTGACAATATACTTTCAAATAATATCCAATAATTTGTTTACAGCTGAATAAGCTATATACTCGTGTATATATATATATATATATATATATATATATATATATGGGATGAATTTCACAATTAAACACGTGAAATGAATGAATGCTGCAAACCCACAAGGAAAAAGAAAAACGATTCCAAGGCCTTTTGTGTATTTAGAGCTACACCTCGTCAGGGAATGACGTCATTCCCTGACGAGGTGTAGCTCTGAATACACGAAAGGCCTTGGAATCGTTTTTCTTTTTCCTTGTGGGTTTGCAGCATATATATATATATATATATATGTACAGAGAGAGAGAGAGAGAGAGAGAGGAAAGCCTTTACTGTTTTGCATAAATAGTCCAGTTCATAACCTTTCCACCTGCGTTAGTTGTCAGTAGTGTGTATTACAGACACTCCTGATTTATATTTCCAGGTGTATAACTGTTTCCTTCCCGAGAGAACGAAAATGTGCCCTTTCCAACCACAAATTCGTTCATATCACCTTAGGTTTGCTCTACACGAAATGGATCAAGAACTCACAATATCTAAAATTTTAAACCTTCCGTTTGTACAGGCTTGAGTGGTTTTTTTTGTCTTTTTATTTAAATAACTGAATTGATATGACGTTTATTTCGTATAATATTAAGAAAAATAAGAAATAAAACTATATATATGTGATATAAAACTAATTTCTTAAACTCTAATTTCTTTGTGAAGACAAAACTTAAACGTTTAGTGATTGCGGAGGTACCGGTAACTATTATGACAGATATTTCAAACCTAAAGTAATTTCATGTATACCAAATTTGTATAACGTAACTGGTGTCCTTTTAATTTAAATAGTATACATACAAATTGATTTTCCAATGCGAGGCAACAGATTAACGTTTCTTCCAAAGATGAAAAGTTGCTTAGCATATAATAATCCTAAAGCTGTTTAATATTCCAGTGAAGCAACTGCATTATCGGTAAAATATTCAGATAATAAATTTAAAAAACCGGCTTGACAGATTTCTAAAGAAGCCAAGTTTTCGGTCGACCTTCCGCGGTATAGATTATGAGGACACTCTCTCTTTCATTAAATCGCGCAAATATACTGTATGTATACACAAACATACTGTATATTATTCACAAATAACAGTTAATTTAATTGATGGCACAAAAATAGCTGCAACTATAATATCAGACCACAACATTACTGAAATATCAATCACTGTGATGATAACAACACTGAAAGAAAAAACACACGCTATAAAAATAGGCAAATTTGAAATTTTTAACCTCAACTCGAATTAATGCTATATAAATTGGGAAGGTATGAAATTAAGCATGGCAGTAACAGAATGGAAAACCATCTTTGAGGATGAAACAACGAAAGAGATGCTAATAACCTAAGAAGGGTGCTACTGTAGTATGCGGTCTACCGTTAAGTTTCTACTGTAGTATGCGGTCTACCGTTAAGTTTCTACTGTAGTATGCGGTCTACCGTTCAAAATATTTAAGAGGAATTGAAAATGAATTGAAAGGAATTATAATTTAATTTACACAATTAAGGAATTATTAAAGAAGTTAAACATACTACTACCGCATACTTAACGGTAGACCGCATGCTACAGTACGCCCTTGATGATTGGTTAGGTTAAGTCGTGATATTTTCGTTAGTTTTAACGAAAATATCACGACTTAACCTAACCAATCGTCAAGGGCGTACAATTAACCTAATAATAAAATAATAAGAAGATAAGAAGCTATAATTAAAAGGTAGACCGCCGAATCGTAGGTAGACCGCATACTACAGTAGCACCCCTAAGAAGAGAAGACGCTAACATTTTGGAAAAATGTGTTAAAAAAACACACCAAGAGGGAGTACTTAGCGGATTTATGGATTTGCCGCCCCAAGGCCATTTACTATATGCCACCCATAATATGAAAAAAAAAAAAATCATATTTAAAAACCCATTTATTTCAATTTAAAAACAATTTTCAAAATCACATTTTTCAAAGGAACTCAAAAACACTCATTTTAGGAAAAAAAAAAAATAAATAAATTCAAATCAGTTTTTTCTTTTCACTTTTTTTTATATATAATTTTTTATAGATTTCATAATTATTTTTATATTTGTTTATATTTTTTTTGCCGCTCCTAAAACCTTGCCGCCTAGGCCTTTTTGGCCTCTTCGTAAATCCGCTAATGCCAAAAGGAAAGAAAAACAATTTCGAGAGACAAACCTGGACAATGTTCCGCAAAAGAAAGAGAGTGAATGCAAAATTAAAAAACTGCAAAGACAACACTAACAGAAAATGATCATTGAAAAACTGGAGATAATTGACCGTAACGTACAAGATCTAATTGAGAAACATACAAAGAGAGAAGAGGAAGATGCTGTAGAAATGATCAAAGAAAACCCAAAATACTTCGATAACTTTGAGAAAAGAAAAATAAAAAATCACGGAAGTATCATATCTTTAAGTATGAATCAGCTTTTCAGCTTTCAGTATCCCCAAAAAGGCTAAAATAATACGTGATAGAAATTTTTTCTTTCAAGAAGAATTACAAAGTGAGAATATTAAGATTTTGGTTTTGCACCAGACGATAGAGCGTGAGCTATAAAATAAATGAAATCACATTCAACAATATGCTAATAGTAGGTCAATAGTAAATTGAGAGTAGAAGAAGCAGTTCTTTTCTTGACAAATGAGGTCCTCTGAAACCAAACGAAAGAACAAAAAAAATGAACGCTTCGCACTACTCTCACTCTGCCTTTGGCCTACCAAGTGTACCTACAATTACTTCTTTCTTTAATCTCCGTTCAAAAGCAGATAAGTAGGACAAGATTTTAGAGTGTAGACAAATGAAACGCTGCAATGATTAAAAACTGTAAAATATGAAATAGCTCTGTGCCTGTATTAAAAACACGTTATCCTGAAGAGAGCGAACATTGCTCCTATATATAAAGTAGGGTATAGTATATCTGAAGCAAAGAACTATAGACCAATGTCACTGACATGAATTAAAATCTATTGGAAGCAATACCCCAAATGAAGAGGAAATTGAGAGAAACTCAAATGCAAACGATTAGTGATAAAGTGGCGTTTAGATTAGATTAAAAATATTTTAATTAAGCCCTTAATTTCCTTTCAAGGTATACATAATTTTATTAACATTATTATTACTATCTTCCCGTTAGATAAGTGTAGTTAATCGACGTTCGGTCTGTTCAGTAGTTGGATGGGTGACCGTCCTCCGCGTTTAGATGATGTAGCGACCCGTAGATGGTTCAGATCTCAGTAAAGCTTCGTTACACGACCGTCTTAGCCTTTACGAAATATAATGATTAGGTTGTTTAACCTTCTTCGCAACATCTAAAGTCATATGACGAAAGGGACCTACAGCTTTACGCGGAATCCGAACCACGGGTCACTATATCATCTTGACGCAGTAGACGGTCTCCCATTCAAATACTCTCTAGACCGAGTGTGGTTTAACTTCGCTGATGGACGGGGAGCGGTGTTACGACATTGACCACGACGTAACCCTTGCGAAAGAAGTTAAAAAACCCCAAATATAATTTTATTCATGATAACCTTCCTCCGTCCATAGCAAATGAATGAAAAAACCGGATCACCCGAAGATCAGTGCCCCCAGCCTTCTTTAGTTAGCTTTATAAGGCTAACTAACGAAAATATCACGACCTAACCTAACCAGGCGTTAGGTCAACTGTACGCCCTTGACAAATGGTTAGGTTAGGTCGTGATATTTTCGTTAGTTAGCCTTATAAAGCTAACTAAAGAAGGCTGGAGGCCCTGATCTTCAAGTGATCCAAAAAACCTATCATTACTTTACGTAGAAAATATGAAAATATTTATCACTCAACATCACTATAAAACTGAAGACTCAAGTACACTAGTATATATATACATATATATTATTATTATTATTATTATTATTAACTTTGAGTGGATAAACAAATAGTTTGTGACTCATACTGAGATTCCCTCATACTCGGCTAAGAATAGAAATAAGGACGTTATACCTCACCTTACAGTAGATTGTCTTCATGAAGCTCAAAAATCACCTATTTTCGTAGATTTGAAATTATGGAATTATTCAATTACTGATTTTCAAAATATTTGTAACGTAAAAGCGTTTGAAAACAAACTGAAATACATTTTATTAAAAGAATACTGTAATAGTATTAATGAATTTAGGGATTAAATACTATATTTCTTGTCTTATTGTTGTGTATTTACTACTAACTCTTTGTACCGTAAGTTTCATAACTATTATAATACTTAAGATTTAATGTTAACCAAATTAATTTATCGTGTTAACTGTAAGTTCGTTTGTGTGTCCTAAAATTTACCCAATATAACGATAAACCTTGTATTATCTTATATGTAATTATAATTAATCATACGTTTGTTTTATACTATAATTAATCATAATGTTTATGCTACCAAACATTAATGTAGGAGCCCAGTAAAACCTAATGCTTAAAGGCCAAACTACGCAGGAAAACTAAATAAATATATTCTGTTAAAAATTATTGTAAAATTGTAAATTACAATATTATAATACTTATTTTTACCAATAAATAAATAAATAAATACAAAATACGGACCGTATATATATATTGCTTTCGAAATACAACGTACATGTTTAGAGTGCAGTCATTTGAAGGAGAAGCGCTTATAAGTCCTATAAAATGACCATTCACATTAATGCATATGCAATTTAATCGTATAAACGAATTGGAAGCCTTTTTCGAAAGACGAGCAAATGGAATATTTGTGAAACTTTCGCTAAGTTTATTTCCAAATGGATTCACTATAAAGTGTCAGTCGCGGAAAAGGAAAAACTCAAAACGGATACTCGAATTGAGTGCTTGGCTCTGACAACATTTTTTTTCTCTTCTCCATCTCTTGAATAGAAAGGGAACGGCTAGTCACTAAACTACGACAAGCAAACGAGGAAACGCACAACGCTTTCGTGTCCAGAGGCATTTTAGGTGTTAACCCTCCCGCACTCGAGGTAGTGACCTACATTTCATTCAAACTATTTGGCGCATCGCTGGGGTCCCATAAATGGAATATCATGCATGAATCTGTACGATATTTCACTATAGAAAATCACCCCCACCAAGGTTCGAAACCAGCACGTCTCGAATAGAAAGTGGGGCCACTACATTATGACGGGATAAAAGATGTGCAAGATAGTTTGAATAAAATGTAGGTCATTACCTCGAGTGCGGGAGGGTTAACACGTAAAATGTCTCTGGACGCGAAAGCGTTATGCGTTTCCTCGTTTGCTTAAATGTAGGACAGATTGTGTTAACTTTTATCCCGTTGTAGTTTAGTGGCTGGCGCCCTCACATTCTATTCGAGAGGTGCTGGTTCGAACCCTGGTATATATATATATATATATATATATATATATACACACACACACACACACACAACATTTTTTCAGAGTGTATTCCGTTTGCTTTCATTCCGGATTTGTATGTATCTGGTCAACGAGACAAAATATCGACATTAATTTAATCTAACTTAATTTTAAGTGCCCCTACCAAGATTCGGACCCAAACATTTTCAGTAGAAACAAGGGCGCTGACCATTACCCTACGACAAGGTAAAAATTAGTACGACCAGGCATATGTTTCAACACTCGAGGGAACGTAACGCTTTCGCGTCGAGAGGTGCTGGGTTCGAATCCTGGTGGAGGTATTTTTGCATTATGCAAAATCGTACGTATACAGTATATGCGTGATATTCTCTCTCTCTCCATATATATATATATATATATATATATATATATATCAGTATAAGGCGGCCATAAGGCGATGTAAACAGGAAGAAGAGTCTATTCGAGCATCAAAAGCCTGTGAAGCTCGCATAAATAACGATAAAAACAAATTTTGGAAATTTGTTAAGAATCAAACGGGTGTCAAAAATGTCCTCCCTCCGACAATCGATGGGGTGTCGGGGGAGGATGAAATTGCAAAACTGTGGAAAAATCACTATTCTAACATTCTTAACAGTGTGAGTAGGGATAATCTTAAGATAGATTGCAGTGAAACGATTGTGGGAGGGACAAGGGAAAATACTTTGATATCATTTTCTGAAGTAAAGAGGTTAATTAAAGAGTTAAAGACTGGTTCTGCGTCAGGGGTAGATGACCTATCGAATGAGCACTTAAAATATGCAAATGACGTAGTATGTCTGCATATATCATTGCTCTTATCAGCCATGTTTGCTCATAGCTATATCCCTGCAGAGTTCAGGAGGGTATATATCTTGCCCCTGGTCAAAAATAAGTATGGAGACATTTTGTCCAGCAATAATTACAGGCCTATTGCTGTCGCTTCCTGCTTCTCGAAACTACTAGAAAAACTCTTGTTACTCCGATTAAATGATTACCTATGGACATCTAATCAGTTTGGTTTTAAAAGGTCCCACTCAACTGACCTGTGTATTTATGTACTTAAAGAAACAATATCTAAATACATTGACAGTAATTCAACTATTTATAGTTGTTTCCTAGATATAAGTAAGGCAAATGATAGAGCGAACCACAATATTTTATTTGCAAAACTAGAAGACAGGAAGGTTCCCATGTACAGTGCTTACAAGAAGTCTCACGCTTCTGTCTCGTCCCAAGCTAGTCTGTTAGGTATAAAATGGGCGGTCCTTATGGCAGCGGAGGTGTGTTCGGATTGGTGCACATAACTGCTCTAACACAATCAATGACGTCCATTATTACGTCACTTCTGCTACATTTTAGTGTTTAAAATACAAATGATTAAGAAGCAGAATGGAGCAAGTTTCGGGATGTTGGGATAGTTATGGAGCAATCCTAGTCATCATAATATTGGCTGGGCATTACATTATACCGTCTCAATATATACTGTAAACTATAGAGAACGACTAATTCGGCAAATATCCCAAATAATGGCATAATACCTAAGTTATTTTGACGCAGGTCTAAATTATTTGCTCAAATGCAATTATTGATATTAAGTAATTGTTGGGAATTGTTGTCAATATTGTTGTTTGTGATATATATCCTACGTGAAGAATCTAATGACCAAATTCCTCAGTGAACCTCTCACGCGCTCGCATTTCGAGGAAGTCACGGTCGTCTCACTAATAGATAGTTTATCCATTGTTTTAAGTGGTAACCTATTAAACGAACTATGTTAAACCTATTCCATCTTATGAAAGTCATTAGTCTAAAGCAAGACTGGTGGGCCGTGAATCAGAGAAATTTGCATTTGATTTGTTCATCGTAATTATTACGAAATATAGTATACTGTATATAGTAGTATATAAGAGTTTATTGGTAGCATATCATATGACAATTCCCATAAACATGTGATGACCTCGATGTTGCCAGTTTTTATTTTTTTCCTGAAACTATTACCTTCTCATAGTTTGTTTCAACAATGCATATATTATCATCTCCACGAGCTTAGACATTGCAAGAAAAGATTCTAACTAAGGATAAGTAAAGTTCTTTCATGGTCACAATATATACTTTTATAGATGTCAAACATAAAAATATAATAAAATTCTATATTAACATAAATATATATTCGATGCACATTTACGTCATGGCTTTAACATCAGTATTTCGTATAGCTTCCTCCACCATCAATAATTTCTTGCAATCGTTGCGGCATAGAAGAGGCCAGATTGTAGGGAATTTGGTGTTCGGCGTAAGCTCTCCCAACTATTCCTCGTGTGAGCTAAAAGTGCTTCAAATGTTCTTTCATTGCGTTGCTCCCATTCGTTAATCATTATTGCCCTGCCTCGTGAAGTCTGTTGTTCACTGTATTTGCGCTACAACGAAGGTTCAGGTGTCTGTAAATATGCGTCGCTGGAACAAACGGATGCTCTCTGGCATGATTAACAATCGCAGCATCTTCCTCTTGAGATGTTGAACGCGGAGGACCAGACCTCGGCAAAGTAGCGATTGAGTTTTCTGCTTCATACCGATGAATCCACCGTTCCACAGTGCTTCGATGAACGTCTAGTCGTCTTGATATTTCTCTTATTGGCACACCATATTCATGCAATGTCACCATTGCTCCCCACATTGCCTGGGTCGTCTCGTGGTGCACAGACGGCCTTTCCATCTTTGTGTAAATGGCTTATGTGAAGCGTGCTGGGACGATAAAGGAAATGAGGATACCATGCACCCTTTCTGAAATTGATTTCGGTTGTGAAGGGTACCAACCCTTCGAATGGTAATAATAATCAGCCAATTTCCTATTTTGTTGAACATATGCATAAAAAATTCGTCTTAAAAGCCAAGGATCCAAAGATTGTCAGCAATAGTTTATATCCCAACTGAATATAGTCAGCCATCAACAGTATAATCATATTTTATTTCCATAACTACTCATGACTACTCTGTCATAGTAAATAACCTTATTATGACTTAGGTAGTAGAGGTAATTCTGAGTGGTGGCCTCTAGCCACATACGTTAAACCTATCAGTGTGTCTAAGACCAGACTCTTCTGTTTCTGTCAATTCATTGTTAGTTTAAGGTATTTTGCTCTTTGTCTTTCTAGGTCTAGGGCATTAAAATAAATATTTGAGTTTGTGTTTAGCATTTCGTCCTCCCTTCGTAATTCCACACCCAACCTCGTTTCCTTCGACATAGCAACGCTTACCTCCATCCTCATTCCACTTCCTTCATTAAACCTATTATCGCTTTTACTGTCCCTTCCTTCCATCCTTCAATGCCAGCGTTCTTAAACCTAGCACATAAATTATATAATATGGAATCTAACACCTTAGATCTCTACGCATTCATGTTACTTGAAGAGGCCTGTGTCTTAGGGGAATCTAAGTGTTGAGAGTGGGCTTGAGGGGTAGTCTATAGATTATTACACATGACCTTGAACGCTCCAACTATTTAAAAATGATTATTTATTACGCACATCATATGGCATAATACACACATGAATTTAAGTATCTCTTACACTATAGGAATGGAATTGAATCCTACCAGAGTTAAAAAGTCGCAAAATATGATAGATTAGTTTGTATTAAGAGGTCACTAAGAGAAAAGGATTTGGAGTAGAGCGAAAGGCAGAGAGTATATTTTCTCGAGTTTCGGTTATTATTAACGTTATATGGATACATTGCCGATGTCCCTGCTGTAAACCTCTGATGGGATGCGGTGTGATCAGAGAGAGAGAGAGAGAGAGAGAGCGCGCGCTTTTAAATCACACCTTTTAAATGGTTTGTGGGTAAGGGCTTCACGTATGTTATTTTAGTCCCGGGTAGTTTATGTGGAGGTGTTAACGTAACTTCCACTTGGGACTGTTAATTGTAAGACAACTACCATAGCTGGGACTGAGACACGTTATCCCCTGCATACTCTATATATATATATCTATATACAGTATGTCTCTATATATAAATAGATAGAGTGATTAACACAATGATAATGTGGACGTCATTGATGGGGTTAGAGCAATTATGTGCACCAATCCGAACACACCTCCGCTGCCATAAGGACCGCCCATTTTATACCTAACAGACTAGCTTGGGTCGAGACAGAGGCGCGAGACTTCTTGTAAGCACTGTACATATTAAATTTATTGAAATTTTGGTATTCCCACCAATCTTTCACTATTAGGTGGGGCAATGTACTATCCGAGTGTTTTGGCTCCTCTTGCGGGGTGAGACAAGGCTCCTTGCTCGCCCCTATGCTGTTTAATGTGTATATCGACGGATTAATTGCTTCACTTAATGAGGCAACAGTGGGATGTTGTATAGATAACACAAGGATAAATAACTTAGTTTATGCCGATGATATGGTGTTAATAAGTCCCTCTGTTAAAGGTCTGGATCGGCTACTAAAAGTCTGCGAAGTGTATTCGCAGAAACATGATATTCTTTTTAATGTTACAAAAACTAAGGTTATGCAATTTCATCCTAAAAGCTGTAATCAGCCAGCTGATATGAGGTTTAAAATGAATGGTGAAGTAATTACAAAAGTTTAAGTATTTGGGTCAAACTATTACCATCTGATTGAGTGATGACTCGGATATAAGAAAACAATCTCGAAGCCTGTGTGCTAAAGCGAATATGACCATAAGGAACTTTCGATTCTGTACAAGTGAAGCTAAAGACACTCTTTCGTACTTTCTGCAGTAATATATACGGACAGCAACTGTGGGTGAATTATAAAAAAGGTTCTGGCAGAACTCTAAATTTGCTGTACAACAGATCGTTTAGACTCTTACATAAATTATCCCCGAGATGCTCAGCTTCGCAAATGTTTGCTACCCGCAATGTCCCGAGCTTCCCGGAGGTAACAAGACGTGCTGAGGGGCGGAGCTAGCTAGGGGCAGGCGGGGCAGTGCCCCTGGGCCACGGGCCTTTGGGGGGGCCAGGGTCGTTTCAACAAGTGATGAGAAGTTATTTGAGAGAGCACAAAGCTAGTAAATAAATATAAAAATGATATTTCCTCTGGATTTCCAAGTCAATTACTCTCTTTTCGAATGTGCTTAAAAACAGACATTGAAAAAATGACGACAATCCATGAACTATATTCATTTTTAATTAAAGACAACAGTATTTTGTGCTCAAGTTTTCCCGAAGTTGTGACTGCCATAACATTGCTCCTCACAATTCCTGTGACAGTTTCAAGTGCAGAGAGATCGTTTTCAAAACTATCTTCGAAATTCTATGAATGAAAAAAGATTAAGTGGACTCTCAATTATATCAACTGAAAACAAGAAAGCTAGAAATATTAACTTGGAGGATTTAATTAATGAATTTGCTGAAAGGAAGGCAAGAAAAGTCAAGTTCTGATGTTGTCGTAAGTAAACTTTTATTTCACGGTATCCTTTTTAAAGCTCAATATTTTGCATAATGTTTTGCCTTCTATGCCTCCATGCGTACAAGTAGTATCATAATTCTTAAATATATGCTAAATAAATAATACAAAGAAAAGCCAATGTATAACAAAAATTTTGTTAGGGGGCCCGTAAATAAGTTTGGCCCCGGGGCCCGTGACACTCTTGCTCCGTTCCTGGACGTGCTCAACACAGTCTAATGCAAAGAATTAAAAAATCAACCAACCCGATCATCCAAGCTATCCATGAGTCCTGCCATTTATCCTCTAAGGGCTAAGGCCTAAGCTATGGACTTCTTGGTACGAAAACGTCTGTCTGTAGCTCCACTTAACTTCGACATTACAGTATTATTTCTAATCAATTGTACTGTATATATTTCTATCCTTAGTATATGAACTGTCATTGTATTAATAATATTTGTCATATGGACTATAGTCTGCCAATAAACCTTTTCATTTCATTTCATTTCATATATATATAGGGTGTCCCAAAAAAAACTATACGGTATACTCTTTATAGCATCATATATTTTATAATTTAAAAAAAACCAAACAATATATTGTTATAGCAATTGCCAATGAAAGGTAAATTAGTAACCTAAGTGATCAAAATGTTATAGCGAGTTGTTTGCATATAAAATTTAATTAACTACGCCAAGTGCTCAAAATGTTCTCCGGCGGCATGAATGCACTTTTGAATGCGTCGACTAACTGATTCGCAGACATGGACTAATGTGGATGCTGTGATGGTCCCGCACTTTTCCCTAATTGCATCCTTAAGGTGTTCGAGTGTTGCAGGTCTTGTACCATAAACTGCATCCTTCAGGTAGCCCCACAAGTAAAAATCAAGTGGAGTCAAGTCCGGTGAACGTGGAGGATACTCAACGTTTCCTCTTCGTCCTATCCAACGGTTAGGCAACGTTTCATCGAGGTACCTTCTGTCATCACAATGATAATTAGGGGGGGGGCTCCATCTTGTTGAAAGTAAAAGTCGTCGTTTCCAAACAACTTCCGAACTGCAGGTATAATTTCTGTCCGCAGCATGTCGAGATATGCGGCACCGGTAACTGTCCCATTAAAGAAAAATGGTCCAACCAAACCCCTGGATGATAAGCCACACCATGCTGTTAATCCTGGTAAATTATCCACATAAACGTGTGGATTATTATCAAGTGACCAGTATCTGCAGTTGTGTCGATTTACTGTGCCATTCAGCTTGAAGGCAGGGTTGCCAGATTGGGCGACTTTTCGCAAATGGGGCTACTTCTGAGGACCTGTGCTATCAACATTTATGATTTTGCGATTTTGCGAATTTTGTGCTACTTCCCCCCACAACTTCGCGACATTGGGCTATTTTCAGAAATTTTATGTAAGTGTACAAATATTTGTTATACGATGAACCCTTTCTTTCTTAATGTGTAATTTTTTGAAGCGACAATGCAAAACCCCGAAATTATGAATAATAGACCACTAATATAATGTAGAAAACATTCTATTTTCACCTAAATTTAATATTAAACCTTATGCATTAGGACATAGAGTTCAAAATAACTGATCTCCGACTTAATTTTCTTTCGATTTTGGACCTTATGTAAGTAAAATCTTTCTTTGAATTCGTATTTGGATTACAGGAAAAATATTGCATAATTAAGTGATACAATGTTTAAATGAATTATTTATGCGATATTTTTCCCGTAAATATTCATAGAATAATAATTAATAACGTAACTGACGCTAACCATGATGCAATATAACGTTTGAAAACGTTTCTGAACGTGTTCCGCGGGCCCGCCACCATGGCGCCGTCATCGCCGCCATGCGTAAACACGTTTTAATATGTATAACAAGGGAATAAATGGATTAACATTAATAACGTATTTTCGGATTTCGTTTAGGCTTTAATGTCGCCGTTTGTCGCGTGTGAGAGTGATGTGTCAGTAATCGATTTTTTTTTTGCTCTGTGTTTATGCGGATTGTATAAGTTTCAAGCAAATTATAAGTTTTTTATATTTATTTTGTCATGCATGCCCATGATGTCTAAGTGGAAAAAGTATAACAAAACTTTTCAAAATAGTTGGCTTAAAATCCCTTCATTTCAAAACTGGCTTGAGGAAGTAAAGACAGATGGGACAAAGGCTTACTGCAAGTTATGTAAAACTGAATTGAGAGCACATAAAACAGACTTAGGAAAGCATTGTGAATCTTTAAAACATAAGGAAAATTGCAAACTTATCCCGCCCCAAAACACCATAAAGCATGCGTTTGAACGAGTGAACAATATAAGTAGATTAGAACTGAAACTTGCAGTATTTGTTGCTTGCCATTCCGCTATAAGGTCCATAGATCATTTAAGTGAATTATTTAAAAGTGATGTGCCATCAGGTTCAAAGCACGATACTTTACGTTTGCATAGAACAAAATGCACAGCATTTAAAAAATGTAATTTCTCCTGAATTACTAAAAGAACAAGTAACTGAAATTAACCGGTGCTCATTTTCTTTAATATTGGACGAATCAACAGACATTTCATGCGCTAAGCATTTATGCTTATGTGTTCGTTATTACAATGAAAAAGAAAGGAAAATCTCTTCACAATTTTTAGGCCTTATTCATGTCGTAGAAACAACTGCTGATGCATTGTACCAGCATATAAAAGAGTTTTTCAATAAAATTGGTGTTAATTTAGGAAACTGCTTTGCAATTGGGACTGACGGAGCTTCTAATCTTTGTGGCATAAATCGTTCGCTTTTTACTTTAATGAAAGAAGATATACCTAACTTGATATTGGTTAAATGTATCTGCCATTCACTACATTTGGTTTGTTCGCATGCCTACGAAGAGTTACCATCAAATCTAGACTACATGACTCGAGAAACTTATAATTGGTTTCATCGTTCAGCACTAAGAAAAGAATCGTATATGGATATATACAAGACCATAAATGACGGAAAGGATCCACTACAGTTGATACCACTCTCATCAACCCGATGGCTTGCTAGAAGCAACTGCATTAAGAGGATTCTTAATCAATGGGAATCTTTAAAACTCCATTTTCAGCTTGCTTCATCAACATGTGATAAATATGTTGCGAGAGAGCTTCACAAAATGTATTCAGATCCAGTAAATGAGCTATATTTTACATTTGTAATGCCCATTTTATCAGATTTTGAAAGAATCAATTTACTTTTTCAAAGTGAACACGCTGATCACAGTAAGTTGCTCAAGGAACTTGAAGATTTCACACTTTCCATGCTAAGAAGAATTATTTATCCACAAAATGTTAATATTGCAGTTGACATGACATATACATCTATTTTCCTACCGATTGAAAAAGTTGACTTTGGTCATGTCTTTTTAACTCAGCTGGCAAATAAATATAAATGTAAAGAAATCGCAGCAGAATCTCAAAAAGTCATCTTTAAAAGATGTCACGAATTTTTGAAATGTGCCTGTAAGGAACTTCTCAAACGTATCCCCACAAATTATGCATTATTAAAACGAATCGAAAACATTTCACCAAGTAAATGCCTCAGTCACACTCGTCCTCCCTTTTCCGATCTTCCTTTGGATTTAGCTGACCAATCAAAATTAAATGCTCTAGAAAGTCAATGGAGGAAGCTACTTCACATTGATTGGAAGGATGTTTTTCCTTCCGGCATTCCAAATGATGGGGCATTATTTTGGAGCCAGGCTTTTAACATTAAAGATGCTGCAGGAGAGCCTGTTTTAAAAGACATTTCTGTATTCGCATTAAAGCTATACAGCTTGCCAATAAGCAATGCAACTGTGGAACGAGTATTTTCAAGAGTTACATCAACAAAAAACAAACTTAGGAATCGGTTGGGTTTAGAACTTTTAGCTTCTGTACTTCGTATAAAAATGATGCTTGAAGAAAAAAGCATTTGTTGTGTTAATTTTGAACCTTCGCCACCTATGCTTAAATATAATTCTGGCATTTACGAAAAGTCAGAAAAGACCTTTACAAGCCATGATGAAGGAGAAAAAGAAGACGACGAGCTATTGAATTCACTACAATTTTAAATAAAAACCGTAAGTAAATTTTATAGTATAATAAAATAATGAAATTGGGGTTGGGCTACTTTTTGCGACTTTTCGATACGTTCCTCGCTAATTTTGTTCAAAAGTATCTGGCAACTCTGCTTGAAGGTAGCTTCATCAGACCACACGATTTTGTTGTATTGAAAGTGCATTCATGCCGCTGGAGAACATTTTGAGCACTTGGCGTAGTTAATTAAATTTTATATGCAAACAACTCGCTATAACATTTTGATCACTTAGATTACTAATTTACCTTTCATTGGCAATTGCTATAACAATATATATATATTTTTTTTAAATTATAAAATATATGATGCTATAAAGAGTATATAGTTTTTTTGGGGACACCCTGTATACGCACCGGTGCCGTCATCGAGACCCGGTGACGGCAGGCGGCGCGCAGCAAAACCCAGCTGTTCGTCCTTTCACACAATAAAAGAAATTGGTTGGTAGATAAATGGGTACGCTGGGTAGCCTTGTAGTAAGATGCTGGGCTACTGGTGCGGCGTGGTTCGGATTCCACGTTAAAATGTAGTTCTAAGGTGGAGTGACAAGAGTGACCTTCGTCAGAATGAACAATTCGGGCGGAAGCAAAACCAAGATAACCAAGGTTACACACACACACACACACACACACACACACATATATATATATATATATATATATATATATATATATATATGTGTGTGTGTGTGTGTGTGTGTGTGTGTGTGTGTGTGTGTGTGTCTGTGTATATATATATATATATATATATATATTAGTGATGTAGCGGATGTCATTTTTTTCACATCCGCGGATGCGGATGCGGATGCGGATGTCTACATTTTCGTTATTTTTTAGGATATATTCGAGATTTGTTGTGTTTAACGTATATAATAAGTTATTATATAGAGAGAGCTGTAGCTATAATGTAGTATAATTGATTAATTGTACAATAATTGCTGTACTTTTCTCTGAACATATAAAATAATATCAAGCATCTAACTAATATAGAAATCAATTAGTGAATTCGTCTGCAAATAAATTCGTTATATTTTGTTGAGTTTCAGCCACAATTAGAAACCATAATTGTGTTACCAGGATGCGGGACGTGAACCCAACTCAAATGCACCCCACCGACCTCTTTCCCCAACCTCCACCCTTATAGAAAGAGATCTTTAATTAGCTTGATAACTATTTATATTAAGTTTAAAGTTTTATTAGGCATATTTATAAATGAGTAATTAAAATAAAGTAAACTAAGATGTTCATCGTTTAATGTTCAAACTTAATTATAGGAAGGTTATGCTAAAGGAACATTAATTTTTCTGCCTTTTCTGCTGCCAGTCTGTTTCTCTTTTCATCATATATTAATCCAGCACTGCTAAATAATCTCTCGCTTGGTACGTTTGTTGGAGGACAGGCTAAATGTTTCCTTGCAAGTTTACTCAAGTATGGATAGATATTCTGCGTATTTTTCCACCAACTAATAGGATTGTCACATGCAGCCAGGCGTTTTTCTTGGTGATAGCTCTCGATCATTTTTACTACATCTTTTGACATCGCGTAGTCTCGTCATTGCTGCTTGACTCAAGAAACTGAGAGACAGATTCTGTGATAGATTTGCTTGTTGAAGGTGTTGGTTCTGTCACTGAAACTTTTATTCTTTTGGTGGGTAGCGAAGCGACAGATTCAAGAGATTGAAGCTCTTCAACTGCTTTGCCAAGTGATGATTTAACTCGTTCTAATGTACTAGGTGAAAATAACTTAGCTTTGTAACGTGGATCTAAGTAGGTTGCAAGAGAGTAACTTCATACAAGAACAGCCTCTCGTCTTGTCGCTTGCATCACTTTTGCGCACAATGAACTAGTTCTATTAATATAGTAGAATTTGATAATTTCCGCTTATTAATGACGTTTTATCTCAACGGTCCACATCCGCACGACATCCGCAGTCCAAAGTGCGGATGCGGACGCGGATGCGAGAAAATATGCGAATGTTCCGCGGATACGGATGCGGATGTGACCTACATCACTAATATATATATATATAAAAGCTGTAATCAGCCAGCTGATATAAGGTTTAAAATGAATGGTGAAGTAATTGAGGAAGTACAAGAGTTTAAGTATTTGAGTTAAAATATTACCAGCTCCTTGAGTGATGACTCGGATATAAGAAAACAATCTCGAAGCCTGTGTGCTAAAGCGAATATGACCATAAGGAACTTTCGATTCTGCACAAGTGAAGTTAAAGACACACTCTTTCGTACTTTCTGCAGTAATATATACGGATAACAACTGTGGGTGAATTATAAAAAAGGTTCTGGCAGAACCCTAAATTTGCTGTACAACAGGTCTTTTAGACTCACATAAATTACCCCCGAGATGCTCAGCTTCGCAAATGTTTGCTACCCGCAATGTCCCGAGCTTCCCGGAGGTAACAAGACGTGCTCAACACAGTCTAATGCAAAGAATTCCAAATCAACCAACCCGATCATCCAAGCATCCATGATTCCTGCCATTTATCCTCTAAGCTATGGACTTCTTGGTACGAAAACGTCTGTCTGTAGCTCCACTTAACTGCGACATTACAGTATTATTTCTAATCAATTGTATAGATTTCTATCCTTAGTATATGAACTGTCATTGTATTAATAATATTTGTCATATGGACTATAGTCTGTCAATAAACCTCTTCATTTTCATTTTCATATATATATATATATATATACCTTACCTTACAACCTTACAAAGGTTCCGCGCGATGATTTCTCATTTCGCGAAGGTCAAGCTTGTCGCCCCTCCTCTCGAGTTGGCCTGAAGTAGTGAGTTGGATTCTTGCGCTCTCCACCTCACATAGCCAGGTACGCCCGGCTCATCGGGGATTGTTCTGAGCCAGGCGTCTAGTCTTCTTTTGAAGATTTCCACTGCAACTCCCTTCGTGTTTCTTAGGTCTTTGGGCAACTGATTAAACAGTTTTGGTCCTCTCACTACAAAACTATTTTCTTTCAGGGTTAAGGATGTTCCCTGTCTCGCCTTCAATTTGGGAATACGACACAGTCTACCGCTTCTACTTTTCATCGTTGTTTGGGGAGTTATGGGATTCAGAGTAAGATTAGGGACTAGTTTCTCCATTATTTTCCAAGTGTAAATAATGGTGTATCTCTCTCTTCTCCTTTCCAGTGAATATAGATCTAGTTCTCGTAACCTTTCCCAGTAATTTAGTTCTTTGCACCCATTGATCTTGGCTGTGAAGCTTCTTTGGATCCCCTCCAGCTGTCTAATGTCTTCTTTTATATATGGGGAAGTTAAGACCGAGCAGTATTCTAATTTGGGTATGATCAGGGTTTTCAGTAGAGGAATCATTACATTCCTATCCCTTCGTTTAAAGGTTCTCAATATCTGACCCGTTATTCTCTTTGCTCTGTTTACTGCTATCTTATTTTGTGTTTCAAATTTCGCATCATCTGTCATTACAACCCCTAAATCTTTTGCTCTGGAATTTCTCTGAATTTCCTGTCCATTTGGGGTATAATATTCCATGCACTTTAGGTCTTCTCTTTTTCCGTACCGTAATAGCTGAAATTTCTCGGTGTTAAACTTCATATTGTTGTCTTCAGTCCACTTGTAGATTTTGTTTATGTCTGTTTGTAGAGATCCTATGTCTTCTGGGTTTCTTATTTTTCTACTGATCTTTGTGTCATCCGCAAAGGATGTTACTGTGCTGTCTCTGGTAACGTCCTCATCTATGTCAGTTAGCATGATTATGAAGAGTAGTGGAGCTAATACTGTTCCTTGTGGTACTGAGCTTAGGACCTCTGATTCTGATGAAGATACTCCTTGTACTGTAACGACTTGCCTCCGCTCACTAAGGAAATTATATATCCATTTCCCTACTTTTCCTGTTATTCCCATATATTTCAGTTTATGTATTATGATTCCGTGGTCACACTTGTCGAACGCTTTAGCAAAGTCTGTGTATAGTACTTCATAGTTTTCATTACTTTCA
Source organism: Bathynomus jamesi (assembly GCA_023014485.1). NCBI lineage: Eukaryota > Metazoa > Arthropoda > Malacostraca > Isopoda > Cirolanidae > Bathynomus > Bathynomus jamesi. Next base: position 85,668 of record JAJOZX010000289.1, read on the forward strand.
AGTGAATCAATAATGTTGTTGTAGTGTTCCATTAGTTGTGATAGGCATGATCTGCCTGATCGAAACCCGTGTTGGTTATCATTGAATTTTTTCTGAGTTTCCAAAAAGTCATAGATTTTCTGTCTAACTATTCTTTCAAATATTTTAGTGAGATGAGATGTAAGCGACACTGGCCTATAGTTTTTGGCCTGGGATCGATCTCCTCCTTTATATATATATATATATAATTATATATATAATATATATATATAATATATATATATATATATTATATATATATATATATATATATATATATATATATATATATATATATATATATATATATATATATATATATATATATATATATAAAATGAAATCGTTCCTATATATGCATGATATTATTTATATAGCTATATATAAAATGAAGAGAGAGGGATGGGAGCAAACATTTGTGGGCAATAAATTCTAGTTGATAAACCTTTGAAAAGCCCCTTTTCATCTTGTGGATGAATGAATCACAGGAGTATGGGTTTAAACGAATTTATGTAAATGTATGCAGTCATTATTCACAAGGAAAATATGACTAATATAAACGATGTTTTCTCTCTCTCTCTCTGAATATATATAATATATATATATATATATTATATATATATATATATATATATATATATATATATATATATATGATCAAATGTAGAATTCGGACCCCAGCCTTCTTTAGTTAGCTTTATAAGGCTAACTAACGAAAATATCACGACCTAACCTAACCAATCGTTAGGTTAACTGTACGCCCTTGACGATTGGTTAGGTTAGGTCATGATATTTTCGTTAGTTAGCTTTATAAGCTAACTAAAGAAGGCTGGGGTCCGAATTCTACATTTGATCCTATATATATATATATAACGTAAAGAACGACGCTTGTATAGGAGATATTCCGCGCAAGACGAGAGAGAGAGAACGAAACAAATGAAAAAATGAGGTAACCACCCGGTTACACACCCGGTTTGTTTCGTTCTCTCTCTCTCGTCTTGCGCGGAATATCTCCTATACAAGCGTCGTTCTTTACGTTATTTATACTGCGTGTTCTTTGCAGTTAAATATATATTATATTATATATATATATATATATAATATATATATATGCAGTTTCGGATTAGTTTGTGCGGTGTAAATGACTTCTTGAAGGTTCAAGAAACCCAAACAGAACAATTGTTAGATGAGTCAATTATTCATTAATGACAGTCGTTATAAGGAGGAAGTAGGAGAACCTTTATGACTCGGGAAGCGGGGCTGAAAGTGGGGATCATCCATTCAAGAACTGACCAGAAGGAACATCAAGAATAAACCTCGCGGAATTTTTATTAATTACCAAATATTTGTATACGCTTCTCGAACGTTTTTATTTCTTTCAAGACACACACACACACACACACACACACACACACACACACACCACACACACCATTATTGATTAAAAACTGTAAAAATGAAATAGCTACACCTTTATATTGGATATGGAGAAGATCCCTAGACACTGGGGAAATACCGAGCATCTTGAAAAGAACAAACATTGTCCCTATATATAAAAGAGGAGACAGATCTCAAGCAAAGAACTATAGACCAGTGTCATTCACGTCCCACCTCACCAAAGTATTTGAAAGAATAGTTATGATTTCTTGGAGACACTGGAAAGATTCAACGAAAATCAGCACTGATTCCGATCAGGTAGATTATGCCTATCACAACTAATAGAACATTACAACAATATCCTAGATGCACTGGAAGGCAATGACAACTCCGATGTCATATACACAGATTTTACTAAAGCTTTCGACAAATGTGATCACGGTATAATAGCACATAAAATGAAATATATGGAAATAACAGCCAAAGTGGGAAAGTGGACCTACAACTTCCTCAGAGAACGTCTACAGGTCATCAAAATTCAAGGTATATCATCATCAGAATCGGAAGTACACAGCTCAGTCCACAAGGGACAGTACTGTCCCCACTCCTGTTCATTATCATGCTAACGGACATAGACAGCGGAGTAAACAGCAACAGTATAGTGGGTCTAGGAAAGTTAGTCGCCCACAATTCACCGCCCACAATTCACTGCCCACAATTCATCGCTCATACATTCCACCGCAACACAATTCATCGCTCATACAATTCACCGAACATACATATATACATTTTATACATATATATATATATATATATATATATATATATATATATATATATATATATATATATATATATATATTAGTGATGTAGGTCACATCCGCATCCGCATCCGCATCCGCGGAACATCCGCACATTTTCTCGCATTCGCATCCGCGTCCGCATCCGCACTTTGGACTGCGGATGTCGTGCGGATGTGGACCGTTGAGATAAAACGTCATTAATAAGCGGAAATTATCAAATTCTACTATATTAATAGAACTAGTTCATTGTGCGCAAAAGTGATGCAAGCGACAAGACGAGAGGCTGTTCTTGTATGAAGTTACTCTCTGCAACCTACTTAGATCCACGTTACAAAGCTAAGTTATTTTCACCTAGTACATTAGAACGAGTTAAATCATCACTTGGCAAAGCAGTTGAAGAGCTTCAATCTCTTGAATCTGTCGCTTCGCTACCCACCAAAAGAATAAAAGTTTCAGTGACAGAACCAACACCTTCAACAAGCAAATCTATCACAGAATCTGTCTCTCAGTTTCTTGAGTCCAGCAGCAATGACGAGACCTACGCGATGTCAAAAGATGTAGTAAAAATGATCGAGAGCTATCACCAAGAAAAACGCCTGGCTGCATGTGACAATCCTATTAGTTGGTGGAAAAATACGCAGAATATCTATCCATACTTGAGTAAACTTGCAAGGAAACATTTAGCCTGTCCTCCAACAAACGTACCAAGCGAGAGATTATTTAGCAGTGCTGGATTAATATATGATGAAAAGAGAAACAGACTGGCAGCAGAAAAGGCAGAAAAATTAATGTTCCTTAAGCATAACCTTCCTATAATTAAGTTTGAACATTAAACGATGAACATCTTAGTTTACTTTATTTTAATTACTCATTTATAAATATGCCTAATAAAACTTTAAACTTAATATAAATAGTTATCAAGCTAATTAAAGATCTCTTTCTATAAGGGTGGAGGAGGTTGGGGAAAGAGGTCGGTGGGGTGCATTTGAGTTGGGTTCACGTCCCGCATCCTGGTAACACAATTATGGTTTCTAATTGTGGCTGAAACTCAACAAAATATAACGAATTTATTTGCAGACGAATTCACTGATTGATTTCTATATTAGTTAGATGCTTGATATTATTTTATATGTTCAGAGAAAAGTACAGCAATTATTGTACAATTAATCAATTATACAGGGTGTCCCGTAAGTCTGGACCCATAGGGAAAAATAATAAAATTACAAAATAGTCCAAAAATTTATTTATAATATATTTTTTATTATTTTTATTATTATTTTTATTATTTTTTTTATTATGATCTTACTCCGCTGGAGTTTTTATTTGTGGGGCCACTTGAAAGCCAAAGTGTACGAGGTCAAACTTCAGAACATTTTCCACCTTAAAGCACGCATTGTGGAGGCGTGTCAAGAAATTTCTGCGACTGTGATTCAGAAAGTGCTGTCGCAGTGGATTGCGTCTTCAACTATGTGTGCGACACAACGGCGGACACTTTGAACAGATTATGTAATAAATTTTTGGACTATTTTGTAATTTTATTATTTTCCCTATGGTCCAGACTTACGGGACACCCTGTACTACATTATAGCTACAGCGCTCTCTATATAATAACTTATTACATACGTTAAACACAACAAATCTAGAATATATCCTAAAAAATAACGAAAATGTAGACATCCGCATCCGCATCCGCGGATGTTGAAATCAAACATCCTCATCCGCATCCGCATCCGCGGATGTGAAAAAAATGACATCCGCTACATCACTAATATATATATATTATATATGTTCACCCCAACAAAATAAGAATGAATAAGAAACTGTTTGAAACAATATTTATTTACTAAAACCACATTAAAGAAATGTGTGAAATATTTATTTATTAAAACGATACTCAATAAAAAGTATTTTCGAAAATTATGCCTATTATCGTGGTTACTTTTTTCAAAGGTATTTAGGTCTAAGCCGATCTCTCTTAATCTTTTAACGAACCTTTGTTTACAAAAAAGGTGATTTTGGTACTTACGTATTATCGGGACTACCAAACTGTTTATTGTGTATTTTTGCTCTCGTCATTTTCGTTTAAACTAACGAAAATATCACAACTTAACCTAACCAATCATCAAGGGCGTACAGTTGACCTAACCGGGCAGTCAATTAACCTAACCGGGCATTCAGTTGACCAAACCGGGTATTTTCCGTTTTATTTTGTCTAAAACACATTCTAATATGAAATATTATGAGCTATCCCTCTTATATATTCGACAATACAATGCTCTGAATCGTAGCTTTCGACAAGTCTTCGAATTCGTTCAGCACAATTGCTATATTTTCTTTTTTTCTTTTGAGGTTCGTGGCCACCTACGTACTGTTCAATTCTGATTTCACTTAAAGTTTGTTCTTTCTTAAGGCACTCCAGAAATTTCCAAGGTTCTTGGAGGTTATCTCCCCCCCCACCAATTTTGACAGAATATTTTCGTCAAAACTAACGAAAATATCACGACTTAACATCAGCGATGTAAATGAAGTGGAGGCCTTGCAGAAGGACACGAACTAAATATACAAATGGTCAGAAGACAACAACATGACATTTAACACCGAGAAATTTTAGCTCTTGAGATATGGTAGAAAAGTGGAACTTAAACAGATTGTATATTATGCTCCATATACTGTAGACAGGAAATTCAGAGAAGCACGAAAGCGATCGATCTGGGGGGTAATAATGACCGATGATGCGAAATTCGAAACACAAAATCAGAGAGCGATAAATAAAGCAAAAAGAGTCCGGGACAGGTACTAAGAACGTTCAAAAGAAGGGACAGGACAGTAATGATTCTCCTGCTAAAAACACTGATTATACCAAAACTTGAATACTGTTCAGTTTTGACGTCCCCATATGAAAAGGAAGAAATTAATAAACTAGAAGAAACGCAGAGACATTTCACAGTCAAGATTGATGGCTGCAAAGAACTCAACTACTGGGAAAGACTAAGTAAAGTAAATCTGTACTCCCTGGAAAGAAGAAGAGAGAGGTACACCATAATCTACATATGGAAAATGATCGAAAAACTGGTACCAAACCTAAAACTAAACCCAATTATCATTCAAACAACGCTGGAAAATAGGAAAGGCAGAATGTGTAGTATTTCCAAATTAAAGACCCGACAAGGGACCTCCTCAACACTGAAGGAAAATAGCTTGGGTGTCAGGGGGCCAAGACTTTTTAACCAGCTTCCAAAGGACCTCAGGAACGTTACAGGGGTCAAAGTTGAAGTCTTCAAGAGAAGACTAGATGCCTGGCTCAGGACGGTACCAGATGAGCCGGGTGTACCTGGCTATGTACGGTGGAGAGCGCAAAAAAGCAACTCACTCCTCCACCAAGCCAGACCTAGAGGCGGAGCCACCAGTTTGACCTTCGTGTGAAGAGAGACCAACGCACGGAACAGCAACGAAGTTAACGAGGTGTGTGTATATATATGTAGCGGATCGACAAGAAATAGACCAACAGATAGACAGAAATCCTGTCCTTCCACGCTATCATCAAAGAGTCTTGGAAGACACACGTGGACACGGATTCAGAACAATGAACGTCTTGTCTTCCCAAAGGGCGCGAACGAAAATCCTTATCAACTAAAGGACGCGCGCACAAACCGTCTTAAGATTTGGTGCGAAGTCCTACGTCACAGGAACTGCGTATAAAAGCGAGCACCCACTCTCACTCCTCCTCACTTCGTTAGCGCTTCCATTTCGTTAGACTACTCTGTACGATACCACCTCTTCAAACGCCTACCGGCTTCGGCCGGAGGCGAGGCCTGCTGCTTCCTTCAAGGCCTACAATTTATCATCAAGTAAGATCTACAGACCACCTGCAGAAGCAATCCTTCGAGGCCTGCATCTCGAGAAGTAACATCACCTCAGGCTTCCGAACGAAGCCTACATCCATCATCTCAAGAGGCTTAACGGACAACGACAACTCGAGTTTTCGGTAATAGATCTTTCTTCAACCCGCCTTCAAGAGTTTACATCGTCCTAAGATAAGTACCTCCTATTACTAAGTACTCTTGTGAAGCCTACATTAGCCTACCGCCGAACGGTAGGCTATACTCCCAAAGTGTGTAATCAAGCGTTCCAACTGACTCTCGTGAAAGAACGCAGTAGGCCTGTCATCCAATTCAAGTGTCATTTCAATACCGTAATTCCGCGTATCATCCGTCATTATGTTCAATTCATATATTTGTGTGTTAACTAAATATTCTCTTGACGTAATCATTTAACATCACATAATGTTCTTATATATAAATGATATTTGTGCAAGCATTTCAATCCATTATTATTAGGCCGCATCAATTATTCTATGTACATCCATGCAATCATTTAGCCTACTTAATCAGTGTCAAGTATTCCATTCAATGTACCAAACGCACGTGCATTCTTTATATCATTTACTAGGCCCATTCAATGTTCCATGTCGCATGCCATTTACATACCATCAATGAGTACATCATTTATTACGTGTCAATTAAGCTATTAACATTTCATCTTATTAGCTAAGTATGTCATAAGCATAACGTAAAACTACCAATTAATTACTGTCAATTCTTTGTTATATCACAGTGAATAAATAACGGCTTTATTTTCATAATAAACTACAAAACCCATAAGGTGTCTTTTATAACCTTAATATTAATTTGCTTGGGTGTAAACCAAGCTGGTGACCTCGCTGCCTTTTCGGTCACTTCCAATAGTATGGTGGATCTACTCAAATAGCCTTTCATTAATAAGCAATCAGTCATTGCATCAATTAATCATTGCATACAATTAAATCATTATCACCTTAAACGGCTAAAACTAGGTCCACTATATATATATATATATATATATATATATATATATATGATACACACAGACAGTGCATGGAACAAGGAACTCTTCTGGGAAAATTAAATCCACTATAGTCCGAATAAGTAATGGTCATTACTTATTCGGACTATAGTGGATTTAATTTTCCCAGAAGAGTTCCTTGTTCCATGCACTGTCTGTGTGTATCATAAAAAACTTAGGGAATCATTCTGAGTTCATTCCCATATATATATATATATATATATATATATATATATATATATATCTGGGTTGTGTAGTGGTTAGTATCGCTGACCGAGACGGGCGAGGGCTTTGTAATTTCTGACCGCCCGTGGTGGGGCGTGGTGGAATCCATGTTAAACTGTAGGTCTAAGGTGGAGTGACAAGCTTGACCTTCGTCATAATGAAAATTCGGGCGGAAGCAAAACCAAGGTTAACCAAGGTTATATATATATATCCTCGTTAACCTCGTTGAGGTTCCGTGCGTTGGTCACATGAAGGTCAAGCTGGTGGCTCCGCCTCTAGGCCTGGCTTGGTGGAGGAGCGAGTTGCTCTCTTGTACTCTCCACCGCACATATTTGTACACCGGCTCATCTGGTACCGTCCTGAGCCATGCATCTAGTCTTCTTTTGAAGACTTCAACTTCGACCCTTGTAACGTTTCTGAGGTCCTTTGGAAGCTGGTTAAAAAGTCTTGGCTCCCTGACAACCAAGCTATTTTCCTTCACTGTTGAAGAGGTCCCTTGTCTGGCCTTTAATTTGGGAACGCTATACATTCTGCCTTTCCTATTTTCCAGCGTTGTTTGAATGGTAATTGGGTTTAATTTGAGGTTTGGTACCAGTTTTTCGATAATTTTCCATAGGTAGATTATGGTGTACCTCTCTCGTCTTCTTTCCAAGGAGTACAGATTTAGTTTATTTAGTCTTTCCTAGTAGTTCAATTTTTTGTAACTTAGCTGTGAAATGTTTCTGAGTTTCTTCTAGTTTAGTAGTTTCTTCCTTTTTATATGGGGACGTCAAGACTGAGCAGTATTCAAGTTTTGGTATAATCAGTGTTCTCAGCATGGGAATCATTACCGACTTGTCCCCTTCTTTTGAACGTTCTTAGTACTTGTCCCGCGACTCTTTTTGCCTTTTTTTATCGCTATCTGATTTTGCGTCTCGAATTTCGCATCGTCGGTTATTATTACTCCCAAATCGATCGTTTTCGTGCTTCTCTGAATTTTTTGTCTATCTGGAGCATAATATGCAGTCTGTTTAAGTTCCTCATTTCTACCATATCTCAAGAGCTGAAATTTCTCGGTGTTAAATGTCATGTTGTTCTCTTCTGACCATTTGTATATTTTGTTCGTGTCCCTCTGCAAGGCCTCCACCTCTTCTGCTGATCTTTGTATTGTCTGCAAAGGATGTTACTATACTGTTGCTGTTTACTCCACTGTCTATGTCTCTCAGCATGATAATGAACAGGAGTGGGGTCATTACTGAAACTTGTGGTACTGAGCTGCGTACTTCTGATTCTGATGATATATACACCTTGAATTTTAACGACCTGTAGACGTTCTCTGAGGAAGTTGAGATACATTTTCCTATTGCTATTATATCATGCTCACATTTGTCGAAAGCGTTAGCAAAATCCGTGTATATGACATCATAGTTTTCTTAGCCTTCCAGTACATCTAGAATATTGTTACAGTACTCTATAAGTTGTGATAGGCATGATCTTCCTGAACGGAACCCGTGCTGATTTTCGTTGAATCTTTCCAGTGTCTCCAAGAAGTCATACATTTTCTTTCTAACTATACTTTCAAATACTTTGGTGAGGTGGGACGTCAATGACACTGATCTATAGTTCCTTGCTTGAGATATATCCCCTCCTTCATATATAGGGACAATGTTTGCTCTTTTCAAGATGCTCGGTATTTCCCCAGTGTCTAGGGATCTTCTCCATATCCAGTATAAAGGTGTAGCTATTTCATTTTTACAGTTTTTAATCAATAATGCGTTCCATTTGTCCAGACCTGCAGCTGAATGTGATTTCATTTGTCCTATAGCTTTTGCTACATCTTCTGGGGTAAATTCAAAGTCTGTTATAGAATCTTCTTGCAATTCCTCTTCAAAGACTGCATCTATGTCAGGTATCGCTTTGTCAATTTTTGGGGTACTGAAGACCGATTCATACTGGGATCTCAATGTTTCAGATATTTCTTTTAGATCGTCCGTTAGTTCATTTCCTTAAGGGCCCGATAGCAGCGCGGGTTTTTGTTTTCCTTTTCGCATAGCTATACAAGGATTTTGGATTTTCCTTTATTGCTTCTACCGCCTTTTCCCCTTCCCTCTCTGTATGGCCCTTAATCAGGGTTTGTATTTTCCTATCGATACTCTCCAGTTTTTCTTGTATTACTTTCCTGGCATTGTTGTCCTCGCAATTAGCTAACTTCGCCGCTACTCTCTTTCTTTTGCGGAATATTCTTCTCTTTTGCCTCTCTAGCCAGCTCCTCTTTCCTTTTGGCTGTGCTTTCGGAGCATATGTTTTTAAAATTCTCAGCGTCTTTCCTTCCAAGGTTGCTAGCATTTCTTCAGTTGTTTTATTCTCTAAAACTGTTCTGCACTCTATTTGGGCCATGTGTGATCTGATAGCTTCCCAATGTATAGTCTTGGAGTTTAAGTTAAAAGTCCCAAATTTGCTTCTTTCTTCAGTATGTCTATTGTCTTTTAATGTTGTCGCCATATTTGTTGGTATCTCGATTATGTTGTGGTCTGAAATAATAGTTGGGGTTATTTTTATATCAGCAATCAAGTTCGTGTTATTCGTGAATGCCAGATCTAGGCAGTTATTTTTTCTGATATTTTCTGTTATATCCTGTCAGCATAAACTCGTTTGTGAGAGTCATCGACATCTTTGCTTGCTCCTGGTTTCCTCTTGTGCCCCCTTGTCCTGGTATATATATATATATATATATATATATATATATATATATATATATATATATATATATATATATATATATATATTCCTATCCACATTTTTGTATTTTATAAATGAGAAATTAAAATTTCCGCAGAGCATTATATTGTGGGATGGAGGGTTTATGGACTTTATTAGGTTTCTGATATCATCAATGGCATCCGAGAATTCTTCAGTTGGAATGTTTGGAGGTCTATAGGAGTTCCACAATGCTGTTTGATTTACTTATTACAGTCTCTATCATACGACCTTCATGTATATATATAGCACAGCCACCTTTACGTCTCGCTGTTCTATCAGCTCTAAGTAAGTTGAATCTTTAAGATGAGTTTCTATGAGGCATGTGATGTCCGCCCTTGTTTCGTCCATAAATCCTTTCAGGTATGAAACTTTGTTGAGTGAGTGGTTTGGTTTTATTCCTTGAATATTAGCCAGGACAATATTTATGTTCTTTGTTTTGCGTTGCCCCTTGTACATTTCAAGTTCGTTTTCCTTCGGTATCGCTTGTTTAGTTGCCCTATGGTCCTCCGAGAGAAATCTGTTTCCGCCTACCTGTTCTGGTAGCTTCTTGCCAGGAAGCGGTTTGACTGGGAGGTTCCCAGCTGTGTCGACTGCATGCGTTGTATGACATTTAGCAGCCATATTGTGTCTGCGATGTTGAAAAAATGTTGTTTGCATTTTTTGTACATACGATTGTTAATATTATTCCTATTTTCCTTTGAACTTTGTTCTTTGTCCTTTGGGTTCGTCGGGAGATGTTGATAGTAGCATTTTTTCCCATATTCAGGTTCCATATTTTGCTTAAGTCCTGCAAATGTCCGAGTGGTAGAATCTGCATCTGTCTCCGAATTTACAATGACCATTATTGTAGAAGAAATTGCATAGTGGGGGACGTTCATATATACATTGTCCTCTCTTATATCTGCATTTATTTTTTACATAATATCTGCAGATAATTCCTTCCCCATATTTAGTCGGACCCTTGTTTTTTGCTCCTTATTGGGGGACAGTTTCACTCTGTTTTCTTGATTGCACGCTTGTCTTTTCCTATTTGTGATATTTGTGCAACTTATACTAATGTCCTTCGTTGCCTTTATACTATCTGTTGCCTTTATACTATCTCTTGTTTGTATGTTTTCGACCTCGTCGTGTGACGGTATTTGATTTATTTCTACTTCTCGTTTCTTGTTTTTTTCTGTTCTTTATTCACATTTTCCTCTTTTACTTTCTCCTCATAGACTCTTTTTGGTTTAAATACCATAAAAAAGTTTACTTAGGTCATGCAGTTTTCGCAGAAAAACTTTATCCCATTAAGTTGCTTATCCCATTAAGTTGCAGAGATCGCACCTCATCGCCTTTGCCTCATCTGTTGCATTGTTACAGAAACCACAGAGTTGCAGGAATTTATTTACCATTGCTATGTTACTAATAGAAGGTAGCCGCTGGTGCACAAAATTGACTCAAAAGGGTATTATGGGAGGTATTGGGTGGGGGTTGACTCAAACTGAGTGAGGGAAAGTATTCTCCGTTACTTTGGGGGATGGGAGATGTGGCACGCTGTATATTTCTCACTGATTGGTGCTCACGAGTGTGGCCGCGAGGGATAATTGAGGGGTATTTGTAGAAATTTCAGCCTAGAGATGGGCAGCTAATTTCCTTCACAAAAAACACTCGGAAAAATGCTGTACAGATTAATTCGCTTCGTTTTTATTTAATTTTATTTTACATACGCCGGGAATAATACCGCTTTTATTTGGATTTTGATCGAAACACGTGTAACCGTCACACCGGAAAAGGACTCTCTCTCTCTCTCTCTCTCTCTCGAAAACTAATATAAAGTAATCGAAAACTAATATAAAGTTATGATGCTAGCATAATGTATATACGAGGGCCACTCAATATATTTTGCCCCACCTTTATTTTTCTTTCCAAGTTTCCTTGTAAGTTCCAGAAATTTTGTACACAAATAGTTACATACCTTTTTTAGAAGTTTTTATTTTCCACATAGTCTCCATCCTTTTCTATGGCTTTCCTCCACCTCCAAACAAGGGCCTTTATTCCTTGCTGGTAAAAGTCCGCTGGGTTCCGCTGGAGCTACCTCTTAACCTCCTCAACAACCTCATCATCACTCTGAAACAAATGGAAGTCTGAAGGTGCCAGATCCGGGCTGTATGGAGGGTGGGTAACATAGTCAAGCGCATTTTTGTGATAACCTCTCTTGTTTGCAAACTGTTGTGTGGTCTTGCGTTATCGTGCAAAAGAAGGACGTCTTCCAGTTTTCTCTCAGGTCGAACTCGCTTTATACGTCCCTGGAGTCTCTGTAGGGAAGCAATATATGCCTCTGAGTTCATTGTTTGTCCTTTCTTCATAATATCCACCAGAATCACCCCTTTCATGTTCCAGAAGATGGTGGCCATAACCTTTCGTGCAGAGGGAGCCATTTTGAACTTTTTCTTGCGTGGGGAGTCTCCGTGATGCCACTCCATGGATTGGCGGTTTGTTTCAGGTTGAAAGTGGTGTACCGAAGTCGCATCCCCAGTCACAATTCGTGAAAGGAAGTCATCCCCTTCTGTCTCGTATCGAACCAATGACTCAGAAGCAATTTCTTTTTTGGGGCTTTGTGATCTTGAGTCAGTTCGCGAGGAACAAACCGTGAACACACTTTTGAGTATCCCAGTTGCTGAATTATCGTATTCACTTCCTTCACTAATTCCTAGCTCCAGTGATAGTTCCTTGTATGTGAGGCGCCGATTTGATCGAATGATGCTGTTAGCACGTTACACAATGTGAGATGTCACAGCCGATGCCGGGCGACCGCTGCGTGGCTCATCATCGAGGCTGGCTCTCCCTCTCTCCGATGATTTCACACGCTTAGACCTGCGTCCAACTGTGCTTCGATCAACAACAGCATCTCCATATACGTTTTGTAGACGTTTGTGAATATTTCCATCTGTTTCCGTCTCTGCGGTTAAGAACTTAATAACAACTCTCTATTTATGATGCACATCACTGTCAAACGCCATTTTCGAAACTGCGTAACCATCGGTTTTATACAAGAGCGTTTAAAAGCGGTTTTATACATGGAGGGGAGGTTCAAACTGAAAAAATCCGGTTATGTGAAACGCATAAAGTTCAAACTTACGGCCCAAAAGCCATTTCAGCCGCATGGCCTATTATTTATGTAAGAAAAAAGGGTGCGGCAAAATATATTGAGTGCCGCCCAGAGTATATATTGGCCTATATATTAGTGATGTAGCGGATGTCATTTTTTTCACATCCGCGGATGCGGATGCGGATGTCTACATTTTCGTTATTTTTTAGGATATATTCGAGATTTGTTGTGTTTAACGTATATAATAAGTTATTATATAGAGAAAGCTGTAGCTATAATGTAGTATAATTGATTAATTGTACAATAATTGCTGTACTTTTCTCTGAACATATAAAATAATATCCAGCATCTAACTAATATAGAAATCAATTAGTGAATTCGTCTGCAAATAAATTCGTTATATTTTCTTGAGTTTCAGCCACAATTAGAAACCATAATTGTGTTACCAGGATGCGGGACGTGAACCCAACTCAAATGCACCCCCACCGACCTCTTTCCCCAACCTCCACCCTTATAGAAAGAGATCTTTAATTAGCTTGATAACTATTTATATTAAGTTTAAAGTTTTATTAGGCATATTTATAAATGAGTAATTAAAATAAAGTAAACTAAGATGTTCATCGTTTAATGTTCAAACTTAATTATAGGAAGGTTATGCTTAAGGAACATTAATTTTTTTGCCTTTTCTGCTGCCAGTCTGTTTCTCTTTTCATCATATATTAATCCAGCACTGCTAAATAATCTCTCGCTTGGTACGTTTGTTGGAGGACAGGCTAAATGTTTCCTTGCAAGTTTACTCAAGATATTCTGCGTATTTTTCCACCAACTAATAGGATTGTCACATGCAGCCAGGCGTTTTTCTTGGTGATAGCTCTCGATCATTTTTACTACATCTTTTGACATCGCGTAGGTCTCGTCATTGCTGCTTGACTCAAGAAACTGAGAGACAGATTCTGTGATAGATTTGCTTGTTGAAGGTGTTGGTTCTGTCACTGAAACTTTTATTCTTTTGGTGGGTAGCGAAGCGACAGATTCAAGAGATTGAAGCTCTTCAACTGCTTTGCCAAGTGATGATTTAACTCGTTCTAATGTACTAGGTGAAAATAACTTAGCTTTGTAACGTGGATCTAAGTAGGTTGCAAGAGAGTAACTTCATACAAGAACAGCCTCTCGTCTTGTCGCTTGCATCACTTTTGCGCACAATGAACTAGTTCTATTAATATAGTAGAATTTGATAATTTCCGCTTATTAATGACATTTTATCTCAACGGTCCACATCCGCACGACATCCGCAGTCCAAAGTGCGGATGCGGATGCGGATGTGACCTACATCACTACTATATATATATTTGCAGCTACTGCTTACCCTGTGAACACACCCAACGCACGCCACTGATATATATATATATATATATATATATATGAAAAATTATTTCACGAAAGTGACACGTGAAAAGTATTTATGATGAATAAAACCACGAAGGAAAAAGAAACACAAAGGGGTGCTCAAGCGCTTTCGTCTAATGACATCCTCAGGAACACTGGAGTGAAAGGACAGATCAAGGCAATATATAGGTTACAAAAATAAACATACATGTCATTAGACGAAAGCGCTTGAGCACCCCTTTGTGTTTCTTTTTCCTTCGTGGTTTTATTCATCATATATATATATATATATATATATATATATATATATATAATGGGCCTGTTGACAATAGGCCCACTATAATAAGGTAGGTGAGTTAATTGAAGAGTTTAAGAAGGGTCACCAATTTGGTCTTTCGACGAAATAAGTAATATATTTTATAAAGGAGATGAAAAGGCTTTGTAGTTTTTGTTTATTTACCAAAATAATGGAATAATTATTTGTAGTGAATAGCATTTAATTTATATTGAATTGTGCAATGTTATAAAATAATGATTATTGACAATAAGGAATGATTTTATACAAGATAAGAGTTAAATAATGCAATTGTGTTTGGAGCAATAATTATGATAAAATATATACGGTAGTTAACAAACAGCAATAAGCCTACTTGGGATATTAACTAACAGAAATATGTTCGATTTAATGGTACTGAAAGACACTTCGGAGAGCCTATGCGGCTAGGCTGAGAGTTTGTTGAGTTTATAGGCTAGGCAACAGAGTAGCTAGCACGAAGCAGTAAACAACAAGGCCAAGTGAGTTGGGCCTATGCAAAAGGTTTACAGACCTGGGTTTGGTAATGGGTCTAGGATGTGAGACGTGAGAGCCGATGAGCAGGATGAATGATGAAAGTTTGAGGACAGATTGAGTTTGTGAGAGTGAAGGTGCTTACGACGGGGGGTGAATTGGTTGCAGGCTTGCAACGGTCGTGCACTTCTTGTTGAATCGAAATGAAATTCGAAGGTGGAATGGATGGATGTTTTGAGTAAAGCAAAGGTCGAGCGAATGAGGTCGAGTGAGTTTTGGGGTCGCCGTCGAGAGGAAGCAGAGCTTCAGTGAAGAAGGTCAGAGATCAGAGAGCGAGTGGGGAGGACGAATTGAAGTGGACTCGTGCTTTTATCACCGTGCTCTGGCGACATAGAGATTTATCACGGATTCTGGAATTCTCAAGAAGTCTGTATTTTCTATGCGGGCTTCCGCCTACGTGTTCAGATTTCACCACTTTGTTTACTTCTTCAAGCCGTGAGAAAGGAAGCAAAGAAAGGAATTTCCAATCTGTCGCCATATATATATATATATATATATATATATTGTTTACGTTGTACAGAGATGTATATAGTTTTGGCTTCTTGCCTTTTCCCTTCATTCCCTGATTCCCTGGCAAAGTGTACCGTTGAATAAACGAAAGGATTTGGAATCGCTTTTCATCTTTACATGTGGTTGTGCATCATTTATTTATTTCACGTGTTTAATTGTGAAATTCATCCCATATATATTTTTTTTATGCAGGAAGGAGAGGCCAAAGGCGAATGCCTGAAAAAATTCCCCCCCCCCCTCCCCCATAGAAGAAGAAGAAGAGAGCCAAAATCAAGGTCCAGGGTTTTGAGATGCCTGGACACTTTGCGTTTGAAACATTGGAGGTCATGGACAGGGGAAAAGATGAACTGAGGAAGATTGTTCCAGAGTTCACCGGTTGAGTAGGTAAACACACCGATTAAACACGGTGAAAACACCGAGTGACGCTTGCGTTAGAGGGGTGGACAGAAAAGGAATGAGAATGTGTAGAAAGTCTGATGCTGCGTGCTTTCCTTAAAGGAGGAAGCATGCAGTTAGAGAGTTTAGAAGAGCAGTGTCTATTATAATAGCGATAGTAGAGAAAGAGTGAGGCAACATTGCGGCGAAGAGAGAGAAATAGAAGACAGTTAGTAAGAGGCGGGAAAGTAAGATGAAAAGCCTTTGATTCCACTGGGTCAAGTGGAGCTGTGTGGGTTGAGCCACCCCAAACATGAGAAGTGTAGTTCATACACTAGCAGACAAGACTCTTATACAGAGATAGCAACTGAGTGGGGATGAAGAAACTGCGAAGCCGGTACAGCACACCTAACCTCTTATAAGCAGTTTTGGAAAGAGAGTATATGTGATCCTTCCAGGAATGGAAGCATGGAGTGACTGTTAAGAGGGGCGCTTTGGGAAGCGGGTGGAGAAGTGAAGATGGAATCATCGGCATAGGAGCGAATAGGACAGGAAGTGCGATTTAATAGATCATTGATCGATAAAAGGAAAAGAGTGGGTGATAGACAGAGCTCTCAGGAACACCACTGTTAATAGCTTGAGGAGAAAAACAGTGGCCATCTACAACCGCAGCTATAATCATCCAGAAAGGAATTTGGAAATGAAGGCAAAGATATAAGGATAGTAACCGAAGGAGGGCAATTTGGAAATTAAAGATTTGTGCCAGACTCTATAGTATCTTACGGATCACCGATCTGGCTAAGAAAGTAGGCTTACTATAATTATTGTGTAAAATTGAAATGAAATAATTATGGGGTCACCAACTTGGGCCTACTGCCCAAATAAACAATACTTAATAATGAGAGAGAAATTACTTTGTTGTTTTGTGTTTAATTAGGAAAATAACTCAGTTATTTGTTCACCGCGATTAACAGTTCAATAAAGGTATTTATAATGATTAACAATTATATAACGGCATTTATACTATGCTAAATATGACTGATTCTTAGCAATAAGGAAATGGTTATACAGACTAATTGTTAAGTAATTTCACTAATTTAGATAGGCTAATGAGATATGCAAAAGGGAACAGAATAAATAATGAAGCATATTGATAACTGAAATAATGCACGTACGGTTGGTACAGTAAATGGATTAGGTCGTTAAGAATGAAATGCATAAAAGATCACATAAACAATGAGATGCAAGATAAGTATATTACACGAATGAACACAATAACAGGGTGATACAAAATTACGGTATTGGTACAACACTTGAATAGGCCTACTGCGGTCTTAATGAGAGAGTTAGTTTTCCGGTTTCTTGCTTACACCTTTGGGTATAGCCTAAACGCGACGCTGCGATTACACTGTGTAGGCTTCGCCGGAAATGCTTAACACGAAGGCAAAGATAGGCTTACCGAAATGATAAATAACTTTAGAGATTGAAGACCTTCTTGAAGGTTGACCTTATTCCGTTCGCCCTTGATGACCTTGGAGACTGTAGAGGGCCTGTTGAGATACTTGTTGAACGGGCGCTGATCGAAGTGTGGTGAAGGATGAGTGGAGAGCAAAGTGGAGTTGTCGCTTGTAGCCTACAGGAGGTTTACTGACCTGAGTTTCGAAGGGTGCTTCTATAGTCAGGTTGGCTTTGCCGGCAAGAGGATGAATGTTGACAGCCGGTAGAGACTTGTGGTAAGAGGCCAACGGAACGCCTACAGCAGTGATGTTCTTTCTTGCAGGATGAAATTGTAGAGTCGCCTCAAGTGTTGCTTCGTTCTTGTATAGTTGAAGTGTGACTTGGGACTGAGGCCGGCTGAGGTCGAAACGGCGCTACGTGGAGAGAGTAGATTCACGAGGAGAAAGTAACGAGCGGAGTGAGGGCGAATTCCAGTGAACTCTGACTTATATAGGCTCGTAAGACGCTACCTTTTCGCGGGCCTTTTTGGGAAGACACAAGCGTCCTTTTGTTTCTGCTTCCTTGAACACCACGTGTGTTTTTAGCTTCCTGATGGTTCTAAGATGTCTGCGAACGGCGAGGAAGAAATAATTTCTTTGTCTGCCCTCTACATATCTAACGCAATCCCGAAAGAAAGATGACAAAGAGTCAGAGATTTTTACAAGAAAGGCGCCAGTAGAGCATCCCTTGCGGAACCCATACTGACGATCTGAAAGAAGATTGTGAGAAGATAGGTGTTTAAGAATCTTCCTATTAAGGATAGATTCAAAAGGTTTTGAAAGACAAGAAATGAAAGCAATTGGACGATAGTTGGAGGGTAAGATCGGTCACCCTTCTTTGGGACAGGTTGAATGAAAGTGAACTTCCAGCAGGAAGGAAAAGTACCAGATGAAAGACAATGACGAAAGAGTTTTCCTAGGCAGGTTGTCAACACAGAAGCACAGTTCTTGAAAACAACAGGAGGGACACCATTAGGACCGCACGCCTTCCTAGAGTTAAGACCAGATAGGGCAGAAAGAACATTTTTGTAGGAGATTCTAATTTCAGCCATAATTAAGTCGGAGGGAGGAAGAGATGGAAGAATCGTCCAAGGTTGAATTGGAGGCGAAAGTTTGAGCGAAGACTTCAATTTTATCGGGAGAAGAGATGGCAAGTGAGCCTCAGAATGTTAAAGAGTGAAAGAAGAGGAAGTAAGGTTCTTGGAGGGGTTCTTGGCAAGATGTCAGAAAGAGTGAGGAGAAATAGGATTAGATAAGTTTCACATTTTTGTCTGGGAATTTTTGGCGAGTCGAAGAACAAAATGTGTATAACTCGGGCAGAACTATAAGATAAGTGAGAGTCAGGAGTTGGGTGGTGACGGTACCTTCTGAAAGCCTCCTCTCTATTGCGGATAGCATTAGAACAAGTAAAGTTAAACCAAGTTTCTTTGCTTTAATAGTAGGAATAGAGTATGGAATTTACGCCTATATGCCCGAAAGAATCACCTGCGAAACGCGCTCAGCACACGCGGAAGAGCCCCGGCCACGGGAGCAGTAATCATTCCTTGGGAATTCACAAATGTACTGCTTAGCTGCCTCCCAATCAGCGACGCCAAAGTGCTAAAGGCGTCTCCTCTTGGGAGGATTCAAAGGCCGAATTGGAGCGATATGACAGGAAACAGATATAAGATTGTGGTCGGAGGAGCCCAACGGAGAAAAAAGTTTAACAGCGTAAGAAGAAATAAGTCCAAAATGTTGGGCGTATCTCCAAGGCGATCGGAAATACGAGTAGGGTGCTGTACAATCTGCTCTTGGTCACTGACGATAGAAAAGTTGTAAGTTAGTTTACCAAGGATGTTAGTGAAACGGGAGGAAAGCCAAAAGTGGTGATTAACATTGAAATCAACTAAAATGGAGATTTCAGCAAAAGGAGAGTGGGATAGAATGTATTCCGTTTTGGAAGTAAGGTTCTCAAATAAATTTGGATAGTCAGTATAATTCGGAGAAAGGTAGACAGCGCAGATATATCTAGTTTGAGATTGGCATGTAAGCCGTAGCCAGAGGGTATATAATTCGGAGGATTCAAGTTCGGGAATACGAGAGCAAGTTAGGTCATTGCCTACATATACGCAACATCCACCTCTGGAGTGAAATTGAGTAAAGTAGAAGGGTGCAGAAAAGGGGTTGCTGTCAGTCGTCCCAGACACCTGAGTTTCAGTGAGGAAGAGAAGGTAAGGTTTAGAGGAGGAGAGGTGGTGTTCAACAGATTAAAAATTTGAGGAAAGGCCACGAATGTTGCAGAAATTTATGAAAAGTGAATCAGGCAGAGGCCCAGAACATCTTCGGCAGCGGGGAAGGCAGAAGTGGGGACATTTATGATCCCCTCCCCATGGGACTCCGAGGCTCTTGAAGTCGTTGCTATTGTTTTTTTTTCATTTTGAAAAGATTATGTAATGTGTAAGATGCATGTATGTGTAGTGAAGAATAGGGAAAGAAGTGTATATTTGAGAGTATGCTGAACTCCTCACAGTAGATGAGACACGTAAAAAATGTCAGCTAAGGAAAACAGTGACAGGAGAAACGGGAGTTCCAGCACCACTCGGAGTACCTCCCAGAGTGTTTTCCTGGTCGATTGGTGTCTACAATCTCCTCCTTTTATATATATATATATATATATATGCCGTAAAATTCCGTGTATAAGTCGATGTTTAAAGCCTTAAAAAATATCTTTAAATTTTAGGGTCGACTTATACAACAAGTATGAAATCAGAACCTTAATCCAAGAGAGGTAAACTGGTGCACATGATCAAGGATGAGCTCAAATACAGATATTGAATTACACTTTATTTATTAAAAACAGTTAAAAGGTTAAAAGACAATAAAAAACTAAAAAATTTTGTTAGGATTAGGATCAAGGTCGCCATATGTATCTGAATCTGAATTGGAATCGCTTAAATTGTTTACTGCATCTTCTTCGTTATCACTATCTGTCCACAACAAATCATCTTCCATCCTATCCATTTGATTACTAATCCCACATTTTTTGAATGATTTTTGAACAATTTCAATTCCAATGGCTTCCCAAGAATTTATCACAAATCTGCATAAAGCATCTAGCGATGGGGCACGCATATTACCACCTTTTGTGAAAGACTTTTCGCCCTCAGCCATCCAGTTATTCCATTGCATACGCATTTTGTCCTTAAATGGCTTATTGATGCATACATCAAGAGGTTGAAGCACAGACGTTAGACCTCCAGGAATAACAACAGATTCAGTTTTATTGCTCTGTAAATGTTTTTTAACACTATCTGTTAAATGGCTTCGAAATGCATCCAATACTAACATTGATTTTTCACGCAATCCGCCTGGGCGCCGATTCCATACATTTTCAACCCATAAATGAATTCCATTTTCATCCATCCATCCTTTTTCATGAACGTGAACAAACACGCCTGCTGGAAACTTCAATGGTGGCATTGTCTCTCTTTTAAAAATCACCATTGGTTTCAACTTTGTGCCATCAGCAAGGCAACTTAATACCACAGTAAATTTTATTTTCTCATGTCCTGTACTTTTTATTAAAACTGTCTTGGAACCTTTAGAGTGTACTGTTCTATTTGATAGCATATCAAAAAAGCATGGAGTCTCATCCATGTTACCAATCTGATTTAGCTGGAAATTTTGCTGTTTTCTCAGTCCAATAATAAACCTGTGGAAATTTACAATTTTATTCTCTAGGTCACTAGGTAATTTTTGTGCAATCTTAGTTTTCTGCCGTAATACTAAATTATTCTTATTCATAAAACGATCACACCAACTCACTGTTGCCCTAAAGTCTTCACTTTCATCTGGGTGTGATCGGGCCCACTTAAGTGCCTGCATACGTATGCTAGGTCGCGTTACAGCTAACCCAATTTCACGATTTTCATTTATCCAATCTGCTAAGTAATCCTCTAATGCAGGCCATTGACAAGCTTTGCCTCGTAACGCACATTTAGACTTTGGCATTTCACTTAAAACACATTGATTCTTTTTCCAGTCTCGCACTAACTTTTCATTAATTCCAAATTTTCTTGCTGCAGCACTGTTATTTGTCTCACATGCATAAGCAATTACTTTCAGTTTAAAGCCAGCATCATACTTCATTCGCTTTGACGGAGGCTCCATAGCGGTAAAATTATGGGTAAACTAATGCGGTAAGGCGATGGCGGTAAACTGATGCAGCAGCAGCGGTAAACTAAACTTGTAAACTTGGTTGGTTGGTTGGTTAGTGGAGGAGTGGGGAATCGACTTATACAAAGGATATATCTTGAAACACGAATTTCTTAACCAAAATCTTGGGTAGACTTATACACCACGTCGACTTGTACACCGAATTTTACGGTATATATATATATATTCTGCTGTGTAAAAGTCTTAGACATTTTACATTTTTCCACTTTGATGCATAAAGAAACTAAATCTTTATATTCAATGCAAGTCCACTTATAATGAAATGAAAATCCTATTCCAATAACCATATTTATACAGAATATACCTTCATATAAACTAATAGCAAGTGTGTCCACCCTTTTCCTTTGAAACCGCTGAAATTCTTCTCGGGACACTTTCAAATAATTTTTGTTATCAATTCTTGTGGTATGGCGTTCCACGCTTCTTTCAAGACCTGCCACAGATCATCTAAGTTGCTGGGATTCTTTTTCACTTTTTCTTTGTCCAAATAGTCCCATGCAACTTCAATGATATTGAGATCTGAGCTTTGAGGGGGCCACACATGTGTTGAAGGACTCCAGCTTCCTCTTTCGTTTGCCAATGGGTTTTAATTATTCCAGCTGTGTTTTGGATCATTATTCAAAGAGGAAGGAAAGAAGAGGAAAGATAAAAGGCAATGTAAGATAAAGTTTGAACTAATAAGCTTTGCACCACTAGGGACAGTATGGTAAATCAGAATCTGTTTGTACCTTGTAGCATTCAATATGCCATCAATTACAGTGCCCAACACCAATTTTGCTGATTTAATTCTAACACCTGTTTTTAGGTAACTTTGGTGTGCTGATTTAAAAAATCACCTTAGTTTTTCCCTATCACGTCAGGTTTTCGAGCAATCAAATACGGAGATATCGCATTTTGGCAGGGTTATGCCCAATTTTTTTTCTTTTCAAAAAATAAGTTTTTACATACTCAGAATCAGCATGGAAAAGTAAACAATCGTGCAGGGAGTGAACTTTAGTATACAATGGTAATATTGACACATAAAGTGATTAAAAGTGTTTAAATAAGCAAAAAATGAATCCATGATCATGACGTCACGCTCACACCTGGGGAAATCACAGATACCCAAGATTTTAATATGTTGTACATGACCTTTAGATTTAATGCACAGATTTGCGTATTCCACAGATAAAATTTTAACAGCAAAACAGCTGTTAACAGGTCTCAAAAATCATCAATTTTGATAAGTGCCCTCCATGGATCACCCAAAATAGGCATATTGCATTGCACGAAAACCTGATGTGATGGACAAAATCTAAGGTGATTTTTTAAATCAGCACATCAATATTATCCAGAAACAGGTCTTAGAATTAAATCACCAGCAAAAATTTTTTTTTTGTTGGGCAGTGTTATCAGCAATTTTCCAACACCATTTAAGGAAAGGCATCCCTAAATTTGAACTGAGCCTCCTCCATGTTTAAATATTGCTTTCAAACAAGGCTCTTTATACTGTAGGCTTCATTTGTTCATCGTCTCATACACTGTCTTCGATTACATCCAAATAATTGAAACTTTGACCCGCACGTCCAAAGCACCTTTGACCATTGTTCCATAGTCCAGTTTCTGTGTTCTTGTGCATATTTTAGCCTCTTAGCCTTGTTCCTCTTTCTTAATAGAGTTTTTTTTTATTGCAACACATTCTTTAAGTTCTGATTTCAAAAGTGACATTTGTACTGTTGATGGATGGACAACGACACCCGAGTTCTCTGCTAGTTCTCTTGCTAATTCAGCACTGGTCTTCTTTCCATTCCTTAAAAGATAATATCTTCGGGTATCGCTCATCCTTGTTAGACAGCTTTTTGGGTCTTCCAGTCCTGGGTTTGTCAAATACAGATGTTTCTCTGTACTTGTTGATAATGCTTCGGATACCACACCTTGAAAATCGAGTGATGCGAGCTATTTTACTGTTTTTCCTTCTTTTACACAAACACAATTTTATGGTGGTCTTAAAATTAAATTTTAGCCATTTTGTTTAAGCCCAGGGGTAGGGGTGATGTTGCAAAGGGGAGGGGCTATACATCAAGGGGGTGAGGGTAACCTCCAAGTTGCATGAAGGGGAGAGCTTTGGGGGAGAAGGGAGGATGACCTCCCCAAAGGGGTGACCCTGACCTCTTTTGGGGGAGAAGTTGGCACGGCCTCACCCCCCAAAGGGGTATACTTAACTTAAGAGAGAGAGAGAGAGAGAAGAGAGAGAGAGAGACAAAGCATATGTTTCGCCTGGCTTCGCCAGACGCATAATGAAAGCCCAGGGAACCAACATCTGTTATAGAGAAGGTCGGGGGTTGCCAGAGAGCAATATTTATTTTAATTATTTATGTATGGAGGGGTTGCCAGATACCACTATTGAATTTGTTTATATATATATATATATATATATATATATATATATATATATATATATATATAGAAACGACGTAAGTATAGAGGAGTGTTCTGCACACGAGGAAGAGAAATAACGAACAAATGAAAAATGAGGTGACCGCCCGGGAATCGAACCCAGGACCTTCCGATTGCCGGTCAGACATGCTACCACTACACTACGGGCCTCGATCAGTCAGAAGTCGCAATTCTCCTAAATAGGTCATTTGTTCGTTATTTCTCTTCCTCGTGTGCAGAACACTCCTCTATACTTACGTCGTTTCTATACATTAATATACTGCGTGGTCATTGCAGTTAAATGTACATATTCACGATTTGCGAGGGTGCCCTCTCAAGGCATTGGTTTCTGCCCTATGTAGGAGAATTGCGACTTCTGACTGATCGAGGCCCGTAGTGTAGTGGTAGCATGTCTGACCGGCAATCGGAAGGTCCTGGGTTCGATTCCCGGGCGGTCACCTCATTTTTCATTTGTTCGTTATTTCTCTTCCTCGTGTGCAGAACACTCCTCTATACTTACGTCGTTTCTATACATTAATATACTGCGTGGTCATTGCAGTTAAATATACATATATATATATATATATATATATATATATATATATATATATTTGAGGGGTTGCCAGAGAGCACTATTTTAATAATATATATATATATATATTATATGGAAGGGTTGCCAGTTATTTAATTTATTTATTATATATGGAGGGTTGCCAGATGTTTATTTTAATTATTTATTTATTAAAACTTGTGTAAATCCATACCATCTGAGAAAAAAAAAATATGAGTCGGTAGAGTACAATTGCAATGTTGCAAATGCAATGTTGATCAATGTTGCAAAAGGGGAATACACATTCATATATATATATATATATATATATATATGGGAATGAACTCAGAATGGTCCCCTGAGTTTTTTATGATACACACAGACAGTGCATGGAACAAGGAACTCTTCTGGGATAATTAAATCCACTATAGTCCGAATAAGTAATGGTAAATGACAAATACCATAGTTTTTCTTTTTCATGATGCTAGCCCAACGTGGGCAACGGGTCACTCGCAAAGAGGTCCCATAAATATAGCTTCCCTCACCAGCTATCTGCAAAGCAGACAGGATCCAGCTTTGGGACATGGATCTAGGGTTTAAAGCACCTAGCCCTGCTACATTTAGAACCTCAATATAAGCAAAAGACTCGCTGCCTTCACGTCAGATTGAATGCATCAAAGAAAAAAGGGGTAACTATTATATTTTTAGCCAAAAACCAAAACTTAAACCTCAACTGGCAGAATTGAGCGTCCACTTTTCAAGGCACATAACATGTCCGTTTCAAGATGGGAATGAACTCAGAATGGTCCCCTGAGTTTTTTTATGATACACACAGACAGTGCATGGAACAAGGAACTCTTCTGGGATAATTAAATCCACTATAGTCCGAATAAGTAATGGTAAATGACAAATACCATAGTTTTTCTTTTTCATGATGCTAGCCCAACGTGGGCAACGGGTCACTCGCAAAGAGGTCCCATAAATATAGCTTCCCTCACCAGCTATCTGCAAAGCAGACAGGATCCAGCTTTGGGACATGGATCTAGGGTTTAAAGCACCTAGCCCTGCTACATTTAGAACCTCAATATAAGCAAAAGACTCGCTGCCTTCACGTCAGATTGAATGCATCAAAGAAAAAAGGGGTAACTATTATATTTTTAGCCAAAAACCAAAACTTAAACCTCAACTGGCAGAATTGAGCGTCCACTTTTCAAGGCACATAACATGTCCGTTTCAAGATGGGAATGAACTCAGAATGGTCCCCTGAGTTTTTTTATGATACACACAGACAGTGCATGGAACAAGGAACTCTTCTGGGATAATTAAATCCACTATAGTCCGAATAAGTAATGGTAAATGACAAATACCATAGTTTTTCTTTTCATGATTCTAGCCCAACGTGGGCAACGGGTCACTCGCAAAGAGGTCCCATAAATATAGCTTCCCTCACCAGCTATCTGCAAAGCAGACAGGATCCAGCTTTGGGACATGGATCTAGGGTTTAAAGCACCTAGCCCTGCTACATTTAGAACCTCAATATAAGCAAAAGACTCGCTGCCTTCACGTCAGATTGAATGCATCAAAGAAAAAAGGGGTAACTATTATATTTTTAGCCAAAAACCAAAACTTAAACCTCAACTGGCAGAATTGAGCGTCCACTTTTCAAGGCACATAACATGTCCGTTTCAAGATGGGAATGAACTCAGAATGGTCCCCTGAGTTTTTTATGATACACACAGACAGGGCATGGAACAAGGAACTCTTCTGGGATAATTAAATCCACTATAGTCCGAATAAGTAATGGTAAATGACAAATACCATAGTTTTTCTTTTTCATGATGCTAGCCCAACGTGGGCAACGGGTCACTCGCAAAGCTGGATCCTGTCTGCTTTGCAGATAGCTGGTGAGGGAAGCTATATTTATGGGACCTCTTTGCGAGTGACCCGTTGCCCACGTTGGGCTAGCATCATGAAAAAGAAAAACTATGGTATTTGTCATTTACCATTACTTATTCGGACTATAGTGGATTTAATTATCCCAGAAGAGTTCCTTGTTCCATGCACTGTCTGTGTGTATCATATATATATATATATATATATATATATATATATATATATATACAGGGTGTCCCATAAGTCCGGCATCATAGGAAAAATAATAAAAAAAGGCAAAACAAAAGCTTTCATTTACAGAACGTGCTCAATATGCCCACCATTGTTTTCAATACACAAATTCAGACGTGATACCCAGTCAGCAAGCACACGCTGAATGATGTCAGGCGTAATGGTGTTACATGCCCCAATAATGCGCTGCCGCAAATGTTCAACACTCCTAATTTTCTCTGCGTATACCAGCGCTTTCAAGTGGCCCCAGAGATAAAAATCTAGTGGCGTGAGATCCTGGCTTCTAGCTGGCCATTCCCCTTACTTGGGTGCTGTAATGTGCAGGAGCGCCGTCTTGCTGGAACCATGTTGGGAAATTTCCTTCTTCGTTCAAGACACTGGGAAATGCTTCTTCCATGAGCATACGTAGGTAGGTGCCTCCAGTGACATGCTCATCGAAAAAGAGGGGGCCTATGATGCGATCCTTCCAAATGCCACACCATACCATCACCCGAGATGCACCTTGTTCCTTTGAAGAGGTATACCAGTGAGGGTTGTTTTGAGACCAGTAGTGGGTGTTCTGTCGATTTACCTCACCATTTCCATAAAAAACAGCCTCGTCACTGAACAGAATGGTGGACGGGAAATTGGCATCCCGAGCATATGAATTATGGTTTGTAGAAATAGAAAAATATGAATTTCTCTTATGATGCCGGACTTATGGGACACCCTGTATATATATATATATATATATATATATATATATATATATATATATGTGTGTGTGTGTGTGTATTCCAAATGGGGTCTAACTAATGGTTTATAACGATTTATGTATAAAGGTTGTCTCTAGGTCTGGTCTTTCTTAGGAACCTAACCTAACCTAACCTAAAATCCTAAGAAAGAATATAAGGACAATCTACCCTAAAAAGTACCTTTCTTTAATTAATGGTTTATGAAGATTTATATACAGAGATTGTCTCTAGGTCTGGTCTTTCTTAAGAAACTAACCTAACGTAACCTAGGTCTAGGTAGTAGTTGGACGGGAGACCGTGTCCAGAAGATGTAGCGACCCATGGTTCGGATTCCATAACCAATGTAACTTAACCTAACCTAACCCATGTCCAAAATGGGAAAACTGAGGATGAAGCTGTGAGTCGTATGAGTGTAAAGAGAACGACGTTTGTTTTTCTTTATTAATACAATCAAATTACATAAATTAGAAATATAGAGAGGATTATAATAGTGCAAATGAAATCACATAAGCACAAATAAAGTATTCACACTCATTTTCTGAACAAAAAGTGCTAGAACTGCAATGATATTAGCGTTGTGGAAATATTTCAAATCTTATATAATAATGGAAAGTAAAAATCTTATATAATAATGGAAAATATTCGAAGGCACCGTGACAGAGCGTGCGAGTGGTCAATTCACTCATTCACCTTGAGATGTGAGTATTGAAAATAAATCTGCGGAGGTAGTCAATCCGTTATATCGGTATTACGACAGCTGATTGGAGCACACATTTAACATAGTCTATCCAGTTACACTGACAACCAATCAGAAAACTTACGAACCGCCTATTAGTCTTCTTGGAGTGGTACTTACAACTGGGAATCATGCATATAAAAGTGAGTATTTTCAGCTGGAACTCACAGCAGTTATTTTCACCAGTGAATAAACACACGTATCATGAACCAGTCACAACAACTTTACAGTTTACCGGCTTTATATAAAGATAGCGACACTGTCGCGGTGTCTACAATCATACTTTTTAACGCAACCGATTGGGACGGATTATTTCCAACGCAAACAGTTGATGATATTTGCAATGACACTCCGTACGATCCGGCGCAAGGGAATGCAGTTGAAATGTGAGTATAGAAATTTATGTACCTATATTTCTATTTTTTTTTTTTGTGGCTTATATTTAGTTACGAACTTTTTATTTATTTTAGTGTTCCTGAAGATGTCATTAGGCGAATGCTCTTGAGCACCGTTCTGTGTTTTCTTCATGATTATTTCATCATATATGTAGTGACTACTGAAGTGGCAGTGACGTTTGCAAACACCTTAACAATATTCCATTAACACAATTAGTGATATTCCATCAACACAAACACGACCAAGATGACGTCACACAAGCACGACTAAGATGACGTCACAGAGCGGAAATATACAAGGCAGCACACATCAACTTCGTTACGAGGACTTCTGGAAGCGGCTTCTCCTCTCCCTCCGAAAACTCAGTGACAAGCGAGATCTCACCATGTAAGAACGTGTGCAGGCCCCACTTGGGCCTGGTGTCATTCACCTGACTTTATATAAAGCCTAATCATTACCTCGCGTGTCATTAAATGTCAAGCCATTATTATATTGAAGGCATTATTTCAAGTGTACACATTATTTCAACTGTAATCAATCAGCATATTTTGTCTCATTCATAACTCATTTATTTTGTGTAATAAAGGAAGAAAACTCATTCTATCAATCGACGTAATTAATAACTTAATTAATAACATAATTTGATCTGCAAAGATCTGGTGACCTCGGCCAAAGCATTTATCATTAACAACTTATCATTAACATCCAATTAACCATAATTATCATCATTCATTATAGTACCGATTTGCGCATCAAAGTGGTAACTATAAGTGGCCACTATAAATTGGTAACTATAAGTTGGTGACCCTGGAGTGACGATTACCCAGCCAAATGAAAAGTGAAATTAGTGCAAACATTTTTTCAAGTGACATTTTAAAAAACTGTAATTAATTTATAGTGTTGCCTAATCTTAACCACTGTGATGTTACCGGTTTATAGCGTGAAACTGGCACTATAATAATGATAATGGTTAATTGATTGAGAATGATTGAAGGTTAATGATTGAATGTTAACCATTATCATTATTATATTATTATATTCCAACCTCATACGTACCCAATTCAATGGGTCCATGGAGTTCTGTTACAAAGTTGGTCAGGGTTTTGTTAGGGTGTACAGACAGAGAAGAAGAGGACGGGAATGTGGCGTAGAAATGGTTAGGCGCAATGTTGCATACTATTTAAGCTTCATTATTGGATCAGTTTTTATATAGGTGTTGAAGCTTTCTGGGTACCCCAAACATTTCACAAGGTACATTTTTCTCTTTTCTAAGCCTTTGCTTCCTAAAATTTTTTCATTTTTAAACACGTTTTTTTCTAAATAAACTGTCACTTTCTGCAACTTCTGCGATTTCTTCCCCATTCAAATCTTCAACGTAATACAGCATTATCTCGTCTTTAGGTCTCTTAGCCCTAAATTTAAAAATCTCACGTGTCCATCCTTGCTCAGACCCTTTCGCGAATTTATTTCCCGAACGCAACAACCTTACATAATCATTGATTTTGAAACGCACAGAGTGTGGCGGTGTTCTACGAATATCAGGCTCTGTGCGCGTACCTCTTTCTAAAATCTCGTTAGGTGTTGTCCCAATCGTGCGATGGTGTGATCGCTTGTATGATGAGGCAATGATTTCAGAATGTCTATATATCTGTATGTGTTTTTGTGTAAAATAGCGGCGCATGCGTTCCTTTATGGTACGTTGAACTCTTTCAGTTAAAGAGGCCTTATGTATAGAATTGGTAGTGTAGTAGCTGATATTAAACTCTGTCAGCATGTTCTGAAAAGCTCGGCCTATAAATTCTTTCCTCATATCCGTACAAAAATAGCCTGGAGCCCTGTTTTCTTTCAACATCAACGTTTTGGTGGCTTTAGCAACTGTTTCAGGCAATATATTTTTCAGAGGAATTCGCCACAGATATCTTGAGAATACATTTATTATTAATAGGATGTAGCGGTAACCATCGTTATACACTGAATATCTTTGCATGTCTGTTAAACCTGCTTGACAAATAGAGTCAATCGATGCCGCTATTGTCTTGGCTGTTTTAAACCTTTTTCAACAGGCTTATGAAGTGAATAGCGTCCTGTTCCGGCAAAAACCTCTCAACATCTTTTTTCCCTACTCCATCATTGTAAACACTTCTGTACAGTCTATGTACGCTCCCGTAGGAGGCTGGGCAAGAAATGTCATAATAACGTCTTCTTAATATGTTAGCCATTTGCGTATTTTAGAGGCACGTGGAGAGGGTCGACCGTTGTTGTTGTTTGGCCTCTTCTTTCTCCTCTTCAAAGGTGCTACCGCTGGGGGTGATGGCGTCCCGTCCTCAGTTGTGACACATGCAAGGCATGTTCCAAGTCTTTTAACCTATTCAGATTTCCTATCAATGTTTTGGGAACATGTATTTGTTGTAGTCTTGCTTTAATATGGTTCCATCCTGATGGTGAGGGTCTATCCCACTTTCTCACCAGATCATGGACGATGTCAACGATATTCGAGCCCTGTACCTTTGTTCCTTCCACAACGATCTCACCTGTATCGGTCCACTCTATGTTGGGATCCTCATTCAATAGATTATAAAGACTTAAACCTTTATTCCTCAGTGTATGTGGGAGGCTGCATTTAAATACATGCTCGATATGTTGTGGGGCCGACCGGTAATTCTTTGGTTGTTCAGCTTTAACATCGGACACAGGTCCTATGTCGCCATGCTCATCGTTGTCCGTGCTGTGCCTAATAACCACGGGGATCTCTATCGGATTCTTATAATTTTCTTACTCGAAAGAAATTTCTGCAGAGCTTCTTGGTATAAGATTCTTTTCTCATCAGGTGTTTTTTCACTGTTTAATAGGGCTAACAATTCACTTTCCATTCTTTTAAGCGTGCTTTTACGGGGTTCTAGAACCGTGTCTGGACTCTTTGAACGTTGCAGTGAAGCATACATCTCGTGTGGAATCACTACCACTTTCTTCATTATATTAATCTAGTCAGTAAAGGACCCAAAACTGAAAATAAGATGGGGAGGAATGACTCCCCTTCTTTGTATAATAATTAGTTTTTCTTCCCACAGTCTGACTTTTATGAGATACTGTACGTATTATGTTTTTGTAACGGCGTAGGTGAGCCTTCTGAGGGGGTTTCATTAATACATTCCAATTTATAACGTTAAGACAGATTTCACAGATGCATTTTAAAGTCCGAGTCGATATTTTTAGCAAACATCTGTTGCATTGCCCGAGGCAGTCGATGATAGAATTTTAGTAATTCACGGTATTTCTTTAGCCTCTTTGTCATTCTGGTAGCCTATATACACCGTTTCAGGCTCGTTTGGAAATATATTCGTTTTTAGAAGCAACCTAAACGTGTTTCGCGGGTGAAGGTCACAAAGCAAATATCCGTAACGCTGACTTGTAGCTTCTTTATAAACTTCCAAAAACTCCTTACGCTGATTCAGGAACATTTGATTGGCTAATACCCCAATCTGTGACACATCTCTGCGTTGCGCGAATAAGACTAGATATTGTGTATTTAACGACACATCGTGCATGTATCTATTTTTGAAAAATAGATTCTGATTGATGAAGAACACGCTTATGTTAAGATGGTGGGAGAACACTGTAAATGTCTCGGCAAACGTTTTATTCATCTCTAACATGAGATCGTCAATTACAATGACTGTACGTTCATTTCCCTTTCACGAATTAACGTCATATACACCTTTGTGGAGAAAAATGTCATCTTGGTACTCGTTGAACACTGTTTGATACGTCGAATAGCACCATATAACTTTATGCACAAATTTTGAGACCATCTCTTCCTTTTCTTTAATGATTTTAAACAAACACAGTTTTACCACAGCCTGTAGGGCTCGTGAACCTGAATTTTTCTACAGAATCCATCTCTAACACGTCACACCCCTAAGTGGGTCATTTACAAAATATACTAAAAACTTAAGTGGTGTTCCTAATAGTCTACAGTGTTGTTTTTCCTCTTCTTCCACAGAACCGTGAATGACGATGAGGTACAGCATCATGTCCCCATCATCGATATTATAGACGACCCCGATGACAGTGTAATTGTTGTTACAGACTCCATCCCCGCTATCGAGCCCACATCAGCGACAGCTGTAACACTAACCACGCGAAAACTCAAAGCAGAGGCTTCCAAATCAGGTATAAAGCGTGCCAAGAGTGCACCGATTGTTAGACCCCCAGTAATAGAGCCCAACCCTCTACTGTCTTACGACACAACCCCCACAATAGTTCCTTCCTCAAATAAAGTTAGTCCCTTATTCCTGTTCAATTCAGGGTACATCCTCCACAACAGCAGCAGCAGCAGCTCCTCCTTATGTAGAGGATGGCATAACATTTGAGTTGGTGCGCACCGCCATCCCCACTCCAGCCCTGACTAGAAATCGGTACGTAGTCAGGGTTGACCTTGGATCCATGTATAGCAATGGTGTTGAACACGGACTACGGCGCTAGTTGAACGTATTGTGGAGTTTGCTCTTCAGAACCGCGACGAACGTGAAGTTAGGACGAGGCTGTCCTTCTGGTTCGGGTCAGATGACGGGGATGTAGATGATTTTTGGGTAGTAATACCATTGAGACGACGCAATATGGACAACTTCACGATAAATACTGACCAAGTGTTTCGTGTTGCGGGTCATAGTGCCATATCTTTTACTCTTAACTTCAATTCTCAGGCTATTTACAGGCGGCATATAAACGCTGATCGTGGTTGCGGCTTTATAGCATTAGTCTTGGCCCGTATGCTTACTGTATTAAATACACGGACGCAAAAAATATGGTTGCCTACGGTTGTGCAGCGTACCCGTAAACTGGCTTCAGATTGCAAGCTTGAGTTTGATTGTAATCCTGAAGAGCTGAGAAGGGTAAAGGAGGAAATGAATGTTCGTATAGTTGTATTTGGAATGGATGATCGTCGTAGGTCCGTGTACATTTTTAAAAGCTGTGTGAGAGATCGTACAAGGCCCCTACTTATTTTAGGACTGTCAGGAGCAACGTATCTCCCCATCCGTAATATAAGGGCTCTTTGCTCGAATTATGATAAAAGTCGAAAATATGGAAGGCATCATGATTTGCGTAAGGGATGTCTCGAGTTTGCCGATGATATATGAAACATTGTAAGGATTGCCACAGGGTATGATGTGCGCAGTGTAACATCTCCAAATGTGAAAGCCGTGTGGTTGAAGCTGAGAAGAGGGACTGTGATGTATGCAGACGCACATTTTTCAATAATAACTGTTTTGAGCTCCATAAGTCAATTGGCACATGCAGGAAAATGAGAATATGTGAATGTGGTATGTTTCATATGATGGATAATTGGGGGAATTTCAAGCATAAATATGATGAAATTCACTGTCCTACATGCCATGAGAAATATAAGCCGGTTGGAGTAAAGCATGTATGTTATATGAAAGACGCTAAGCCTAAAATTAGATAGTGTATAACTGTGTACTACGATATACAAACATATACGAATGCTGAAAACAAAGAGGTTATCCCATATCTACTTGTAAGCCAGACTATCTGCGATGAGTGCATGGAAGTCGCGTGTGATGAGTGACACAAATGTGGTAAACGGACAAACGTTTTTGAAACGATTGCATACGACAGTCCCGTGAAACTCTTTGTGTCCTATATTGTCAAGTTAGCGGACACGTTCAAAAAAATGACTGTGTATATTCTTGCCCATAACGGGGCAAAATTTGACACGCAGTTCCTTTATAAAGGGCTGCTTGAGCACGACTCAGCTCTGTCCTGAGTGTGGAATCGTAGGAGATATCCACGGTAGATCTAGTGCAGACAGTCTTGCATGGACCCGCACCAGTGATCAACTTATAGGCACCCAGTTCACTCACAAGATCTTGTGGGAGCATGAGTATGATGGACGGATAGAAACAGATGGACAATACCGTGAAGAGATAAACACGATCAAGCGTTCAATGGTGCTGGATCCTCTCAAATGCGGTGATAGCTTGTTCGAAGGGCGTACAAATCCCTTCAAGCTATACTTTCCGCGTACGGAGGGCTTGAAACTCCATTACTACAACTTCTGCTCTTTATACCCCCACGGGATGAAGAATCCGTACCCCGTAGGTGCACTGAAAAACTGGTAGGACCAGCCATCCTCACCATCGAGGAGTTCTCAACAAATATGAACAAGAACTATTTTGGTCTTTCTTTCGTAGACGTGCTCCCCCCTCCCGATTTATGGATACCGATCTTACCCGTCGTTATAGACCACGAGCTCATGTTTCCCCTGTGCGTGAAGTGCGCAGAGGAGAACAATGGGGCTTGTAATCACACAACCAATCATCGTAAGATCAGAGGCGTATATACAAGCCCTGAGCTATGCCTAGCCGTTCGCCATGACTACAGAATATTGAAGATATATGAGGTGTGAAGGTTTCAGAAGCTACCCGACTTTTTCAGGAGGAGTTGATATCGAAGATGAAAAATCGGATTGCATTCAACGTTACTGTGACCGTGAAGGGATACAACGTGACCGTTCCTAAATTGTAAAGAACCCAGGCAAGTGCTTTAGTGCAAAGTTGTGTCTAAATAGTCTTTGGGAAAAATTTGCACAGAATACAGGCAAGGGGAACGTTCACCTAGCCCAAAGTTATAACGAAGTGTGGGATTGTGCCAACGCTCCCGATAAAGAGGTCATGGAGATCGTGAATGTAGGTAATACGTACATAATAAAGTACAACTTTACCGAATTGGCCACAGACACATCGCGTGTTACAAACACATCTGTAGCCAGCTTCACAACGTCATATGCACGCATCAAGCTTTGGGGTCTATTGCATTCTCTTGGACGGAGGGTTCTGTACACCAGCACAAATTGGGTGAATACATGCCGCCTATTGGTGAATTCCTTGGAGAGTTGACTGATGAGATCAAGGATGAATATGGAGACATCGCATACGCCGACTCTTTTGTTTCAACAGGTCCAAAAACTTATGGGGTACGGGTGAGGGTGGGGGAGGATATGAAATATATCGTGAAGGCTAAGGGTATCACGCTTAACCAGGCGAACCGACGGGTCGTTAAATTTGACTCGTTGAAGGAACTAGTGTGCTTGGAAGATGAGGGCGACCAGCCGCCCCAACTGACTGGGGGGGACCCACAATTTTCGGGCACAGAAGCTGGGGATCGTGAAGGAACTTAGGGGTACGAAGGTGTGCCGTAACACCTATAGGAAATGTTACCAGGTGCCTGGTGCCTATGGTACCGTGCCCTTTGGATACCATAATCCTTGATTGTTATATATATATATATATATATATATATATATATATATATATATATATATATATATATATGTGTGTGTGTGTGTGTGTGTGTGTGTGTGTGTATGTGTGTATTTCTATTTACTTGTTAACGATATGTTTACTTTATTTATTACACGTATTTGTGTATAATTCGATGATATGTTTATTAAATAAATCGTGTTTCAATTAGCTTTTCATTTTCTCCTTTGTGTGTGTGTGTGTGTGTGTGTGTGTGCGCGTGTGTGTGTGCGTGTGTGTGTGCGTGTGTGTGTGTACAGGAAAAGTCCTAAGCTCCGCCCCTGTATGATCGACCAATGGTCACGTGACTCCTGCTACTACCTGGGCATAACTCTACCCCTGCGTGCTCAGTTGACCGCTGCAAGCCCTGGATCTCAGACGTGTATTTGATGAAATCTCACGTAGACGAAAAATAGTGATGGCTACCTTTAATATTGCGTACTCGAGTTTTGTGAAGTGGCATTCGATAAAGTGTGATGATATGGTAGATACTGAAAGACTCCTTATCCCTCCCTCCTTTGATTCTTTTAAGGCTACATTGAACCGTGCGAAGCTTGAGGAACAAGAGGTTCAAATAATCTACGGCTATTCTGGCGAGAGCATTGCAGGATTTCGTGGTACAAACGATGTATTGAACTATATTGTAGGAATAAACTTTATAAGCTTACAAATACCGTGAAGTGGAAGAAACAACACGTGCAGAAGAGAAGCAACAGTTATGGTTAGTGAGTCTTGTTGATGAGTGGTGTGACAAGTGGTATTATGTCATATTGCATGATACCGAGTACTCGTACCCTGCGGCTGAGAGTGTAAATCTTGTCATAATGGAGAATCTGAAGTATTTTTACACTACATTAATATATATTATGACGAGGTTTGCGTGAGTTGAAATTAGAGACGAGTTTTGCCTGCTAAGCAAAAAGGAAAAATATGGGCACATGTTTCTCTCAAATAGTGCGCCGGAGTGTGAATAAAATCTTAGTTCGTGAAAATCCCCCTGAAAATGTCTGGTGCGCATTCTGAGGAGTGGGAGTGATAAAACATTAAAACCGATATTACTTAATGTGTCGGAAAAATTCTCTAAACGATTGCTCGGTATAATGGGAAACAAGTATTCACATGATTCTTTCACGTTGGAACAACACCGTACACGATTCATCAACTTATGGTGTGACTCACTCCTCGACACATCCCGTCGAGCCGATCCACCAGGGCCGTTTCCTGGCATAAGCAGACTAAGCGGCCCCTTAGGGCCCCGCTGCTACTAGGGGGCCCCTAGACATGCTCCCAGGTCATAGCTCAATGGGCAAGAATAGGAATATAGCTGAAGTTATTATTAATATTATTGTTATTATTATTATTATCCTTATTATTATTATTATTATTATTATTATTGTCGTATTAATTAAAGTTTTTGTATGAGACAAATGTGATAAAACGGAGACAAACGAAACGTTTTGGTCGTTATGTGTAAATAACTATTGTGAGATCTTATTTCTATATTATTTAACTTTATTCTTACTATATGCTTATATTTTCCTAAATGCTTAATTTTTCTAGTATTGTAAAACATTATTATTATTATTATTATCATCATTATCATCATTGTTATCATGATTATTATTATTTAGCAGATTAGTTGTGGTTAACTAGATGTGACTTCGTGCATCTTGGAAAATGAAACGACATTATCCATCAGGAGCTGAAAAACGGAAAAAGAAGAAAACAGAGGAGGAGAAGCTTTCCAGTAGCACAGGTGAGATGTGCCACTTGTATATTCTTATGATTACAGTTCAGGCAACTAGGTTAGGTAGACCATCAAGCTAGGCAAGTGCTCAGGAATCGTGTAATCTAGTCTCTGTAATATTTATAATATTTCGAAATGTGAAATTTAATGGATCACATCACCTCAAATTCTGTTCACACAGATCAATTATCAGACAAGATAAGAAAGAGTATTTTAGCAAAATCTAACAGAATATGTAATGTTATGTTCTTCTCAGGAGCACTACTGAAATATGTGGAAAAGCCATCCTCAGCAAAGCCTGATGAGCATCATGAGCCAACAGCAGGACCATCCTCTATGCAACCTCAAACACCAGTAGAAGTAGAGCCCGATGAACCAACAAGTGGCCCACCTTCTGTTCACCTTCAAACACCACACACAAGCATTTCTACTGAGCAACAAGAACCAAGATCTGCTCCACCGCTTGATCCGTATGACTGGCAAGTTGTCCTGTCAGATGCCTTGAAGACAGATCTGGTGTCTCGAGGACCATTTCAAATCAGTCCAGATTTCACATTCCCTAAAAGAGAGGACGGTAGAAGCTTTCATCGCCATTACACGTACAGAACATTAATTAATGGGGGGAAAAATAAAGCGAAGCTGGCTGATGTACTCTAGAAGGAATGATGCTCTTTATTGCTTCTGCTGGAAGTTGTTTTCAAGGAAGTCGTACAAACTAATTACGGATGGACTTTCAGACTGGATAAACGTTGGTTCGCTTCTGAAAGGCCATGAAAATAGTTCAGAACATGCAGATAATATGGCAACATGGAAGGATCTGGAACTGCGGCTAAAAACTGGGAGGACCATTGACCAAACTGAAATGTCATTAATGGAGGTTGAGCGAAGACGCTGGCGAAATGTTCTCACACGTCTTGTAAGTATAATCCAATCACTGGCAGAGAGAAACCTTGCTTTCAGGGGGTCTTCCTCTACATTGTACAATCGAGACAATGGCAACTTCTTGAAGGAGGTTGAGCTGCTTACCAAATTTGATCCAGTGATGAAACAACACATCAGCAGAGTCGAAAGTGGCCAATATAGTCATTCAAGTTACCTAGGAAACATCATTCAAAATGAGCTCATTGGGTCCATTAGTGGGAAGATCTTGGATGCCATTGTTGCAGAAATAAAACAAGCTAAATATTACTCACTCATTTTAGACTGCACTCCAGACATAAGCCACCAAGAACAGATGTCGATTATTATCAGAACTGTTAAAATGGGTGAAGTACCACAAAAAAAGAATACTTCTTGGGCTTTCTTGAGGCTTCAGAAAGTACAGGCCTGGGTTTATCAGTTCTGATTCTGAAGAGACTAGATGAACTGAATATTACTTTGATGACCGCAGAGGACAGTCATATGACAACGGAGTGAACATGAAGGGCAAGAACAAAGGTGTTCAGGCAAGGTTATTAGAGAAGAACTGTCGTGCACTCTATGTTCCATGTGGGGGGGGTCACACTCTGAATCTTGTAGTGGCTGATGCAGCTAAAGCTTCCACAGATACCATCAGCTTCTTTGGCAACGTACAAAAATTGTACAACCTTTTCGCAGCAGCTACACAGAAATGGACAATCCTAAAGAAGCACGTGAACATAACACTCAAATCTTGGAGTGAAACCAGGTGGGAGAGGTGGCTTAAGAGCATTGAGGCTGTGCGATACCAGAGCCACAACGTCAGAGAGGCCCTATTGGAAGTCAGAAACAATGCCACAGATGCCATAGCCAGGACTGAAGCACAAGCACTTGCAGAGGAGGTAGGGTCTTATCGCTTTCAGATTTGCACAGTAGTATGGTATGACATTCTTCATGCAATTAACCATGTGAACAAACTTCTGCAGTCTCCTACAATGCAGTTTGATATGGCAGTCAACCTCCTCACAAAAACAAAAGACTCACTCTCCAGCGACAGAAACACAGGTTTTGTTGCAGCACAAGTCGTAGCTAAGGACATAAATTATGTGAGGAAATAAATGTGGAGGCTGTGCTGAAGGAGAAGAGGCTCAGATCCAGAAAAAAGCACTTTGCTTACGAAGCTCCTGCCGAACCATTTACAGAAGCCTTAAAGAGGCTGGAAGTCAAATTTTTCAATGTGGTGGTGGATTGTGCCATCGGGTCAATAAATGAGAGATTCAAAACATCAGATGATGTGAGGGACATATTTGGGGTTCTCCTAAACTTCACCACAATGAACAAGGAAGACTTGTCCTGCAAGTGTGAAAAGCTCTCTAAGATACTGAGCTCTGGAGCTGACTCTGGCATTGATGGAAGAGAACTGGCCCTCGAAATTAAGAACTTGTCGACTTTACCTTCCCACAACATGACTGCATTGGAGCTTCTCTCCTTCATTCATCAGAAGCAACTGGAGGAACTATATCCCAATCTCTGAGTTGTACTAAGAATTGCCTGCACTCAACCTGTGACAGTAGCGTCAGCCGAGAGGAGCTTCTCTAAGATGAAGCTAATCAAGAACTACTTCAGATCATCAATGGGGCAGGATCGCCTCAGTGGCCTTGGCATCATAAGCATCAACCAGGACGTTGGCAGGGATATTTCATATGATGATGTTATTGATGATTTCGCCCAGAAAAAATCTAGGAGGCAAAAATTTTGAAGATACAAACTGTTCTGTATAACTGTTAGCTATTACACGATTGTATCGTAGAGTTAGTAATTGTTTGGTAGTTGATAATTGCATTATTTTTTTATACATAGTTCTGTGTCATTTATTCTAAATAATATATAATCTAATTTTCAGGAATTTCATGAAGAGTATTTTTTCTGTTTGTCTTCTGAAAGTACATATTTGTTGTTTTGGACATAAATGTTTCATTAAAATTGTTCCATAATTGTTTTTTATTAACACAGCCATTTTTTGTATGTGTGTGCTGAGGTGATGTAGTAAGGCGTGAGTTGGTGGATGGAGGGGGTGGGGCCTCAAATGGGTATACTGCTTAGGGCCCCCTAATGGCTAGAAACGGCCCTGCGATCCACCCATCTGTGGCTCATAGTCATCTCAGAGCTTGAACCGACTGGACGTACATTCCTCACAATAGAATACGATGGAGCTTCCTTTGAGCAGCATTCTCAATGGCGTGTACGATGTGTCCGTGATGAAGTCATTGCGCGTGTTCAGGCGTAAAACCGGTGCCATTAACTATGTACTTGAGACGGCTTGTAGACAAACAAACTCTGGTAAACGGAATGTTGTTTATTTAAATGTTGAGGAGATTAATAGAGTCTTCGTGGTAGGTGAGAAGTAGGGGCGAGGATCGTTCTAAAATACCTGCAGGTGTAGGTACAAGAAGAGCGCAGATTAGTGATACCCCCTTATATGCCATTGTTTGTACGTTGTGTTGAGGAGATGAATAGAGTCTTCGTGGTAGTTGAGAAGTAGGAGCGAGGATCGTTCTAAAATACCTGCAGGTGTAGGTACAAGAAGAGAGCAGATTAGTGATACCCCCTTATATGCCATTGTTTGTACGTTGTGTAAAAATAACGATCAGCCATGCATTGATATACGATTGATGTGGAAGAATGTTTCTGATAATAACATTCTTGTCCCTACACGAAACCGTTTCATCCTCGACAGAATGTTTGAAATCGTTGGTTTCCGCAAGCTGAATCCTATATGAGACGCACGTGTTACGGATATGATTTATTTTGATACGGTTTTTGAATACACATAGTAATGTAGTAGTAATGTCTAATTAAGAATTAAAATGTTTTGTTTATAAGAACTGAATAATGTTTGTTTAATAAAGAAGATAATATTTAATAAGAAATGTAAGTGTTAAATAATTGTTTGGTTACAAAATACTAGTTGGCAACACCCGAAATGGGTCCGGAGGCTGAGAGAGAGAGAAATGCCCAAGAGGTCCAGTTATCGGACGGCCTTTGGTTTAAGAAGGTGTTTTTTTGGTATTAAGATGTTTTGTGAATTTATAATAGTATTTCGTGTCTCTCTCCGACTAAAATGTTAACGTTCATTCTCCCCTCGCATTACCCCGTTTATCTAAAAGTGTTTCGGTATAAATAAAAGTCGGTAAAGTGTTAATGAAGTGTATAATTAACCCCCCCTCTTCCTCGCCTGGTTCAAATTATAATGGCGCCCACCGGCTCACATCTAACGGTTTTTATATAGTACAGCGAAGCGAGTGTAAGGAGAATGAGGAAGGATAAAGATAAATTGAATAAAGAATAAAGTAAATAATGAATTATAAATGAAGGAAGGGGAATCAGTACATTATTTGGTGGCAGCTAACCTTATTAAATTATTATTAATTTAATAATACGAACCCACGCACTCCGTTCTTAACATAGGCTTTTGCATTCTTTCGTGTCTCATGAATAGGAATTGAAAATTTGTGCGTGTTCTTTCGATTAATCACAAGTAGTCTCTATTAAATTAAAATAAAGGTATTTTCCCACGTTTTCCGTACAGGAGAAATTGAGTAGATATTCTGTTTCTCTACCCGTTTTATAGTATTTATAAAATTCAGCAAATTTTGATTCTCTTTCCTTCAAAATTCGATGATTCAAGATGGCGCCCATCATTTTCAAAATTTCTTCTCAGAGCGAGCATTTTTGTAATTTTCGCGGTCAAAATTTTGTTTTTTTTTCTCTCCTCGTTGGAGTCTAGACTTCCAAACCGTTTCAACTCAAATTCTTATTTTCATTGAGTGGGACTGTTGCGACTCAGTTTGAGTCAGAAATTTAATTCGAGGGTCGTTTTTCTTATTTCTTCACGTTGATTCGTCCTCAGTTCGTTTTCTTTCGATTTCGTTTCGTTCAGTCGGAGAGAGATTTAAAAAAAAAAATTGGCATTGGCCGTCCGATGGCTCATTTCTTTTTTTTCGTTTCTTCCATGTTTATTACTCCTGTCTACAGCCTGCCTATTTTGTGTTTAAAGTCTTTTTTTTTGTTTACATTTTCGGAATTAGTAATAATTGTGATGATAATAATAATAATGATTAGTAAATAAATTTTACACTTATATGAATTAAATTATTTTAGTTGTAATGCATTGTGACATGCATTTTTATACGGTAAGGTTTAAAAGGTTTTGAGCGTATATGTAATGCATTTCTAGGTATATATTATATATTATATGTATATAGTAGCAAATTGTAAAAGAGTGAACAAGTTACAAAATTTTCCAGAATTTGGTAGGTAGTTTTTAAGATTATTCTTTGACTGGATGTAAATAAAGGATTTACAGGCGACACATGAACATCATATGTGTATACTTTTAAGGATCACTTTGTAGTTTTTAGTTCGCGTTATATTTTTAAGCTAATTTTAAGGTTCACAGTCGAAAAATAAATAATCGTTAAAGACACTAATTTATACTGTGTCAAATTCGGACTGTTTAAGTTTATTATGCTTGCCGTATAAATTGTGCAAGACTTCAAAGTAAGCTATATTTGTTATAAAAAGATAAAAATTTGTTTAATTGCAATACAGGAATTGCTTTCGTAAATTCTTTTGATAAATTAATTTATGTTTTTTATTTTTTTTATATATTCATTAATTTTTATATTTTTATAGGTGGGCTGATTGTTGTTGTCTATTTCTTTCTTTCTTTCATTTTCAGGACAATTCCGAGTGGTATTTTGTATGGTTAGGCTGTTTAAATTTTTTTTTATTCTGAAATTAGATTTTATTGTGTTAAGGAGTGTTTTTT
Source organism: Bathynomus jamesi (assembly GCA_023014485.1). Taxonomy (NCBI): domain Eukaryota; kingdom Metazoa; phylum Arthropoda; class Malacostraca; order Isopoda; family Cirolanidae; genus Bathynomus; species Bathynomus jamesi. The sequence goes on from JAJOZX010000289.1 coordinate 129,380, forward strand.
CTTTAACATTTTATTTTGGGAATTAAAAATGATTTTTTTTTACGTTTGCGCGATGTACTGCAGTTTAATTCGGTTAGGAGTATTTTTATAGAGGCTCGGTTACAAACAAAGTGAACACTTCATTATGCAATGCTTTGTTTTAATTTTTGTTTACATAGTAGGTTGCGTTGTATTTTTTCGGGTTCATAATATCTGTCCTTGTTTAGAATAACGATGAAAATTTGTATTTAGTTCCACTTAGAAACGATAAATTACTGGAATTCTTGTGATTTACAAACCATACTGAGTTTTGTGTTGAAGGAGAGAGTTGTCTCTCAGATGTAATTTGTGAATTACGAGTTTTCTTCCTATGAAATTTAGCGTTGGAGATTGGAGTTAATGTGTATTAAAGTAACTTTTCGGTATTAATATTTAAATTTTTTATATTTAATGATTCTGTTTTGGAAAATTGTGTTATTTTTTAAACTTCATTTGGGTTTACTCGTGCAATTGAAACGTTAGCTTGTGTTTTAACCGGAGATGGAGCATTTTAGTTTGCCAATAGCGCTGTGGTAATCTATGTGTGCCCCCCCCCCCCCCCCCCCCAAACTGTAAGAGGGTTCATGATTTTCAAGAATTGATGACATGAAGTTTCTGGGTTTCATTTTTGTTATTTGTATTTAAATGTATCAATGTGATTTCTGAAGGTAGTTTGAATAATAATATTTGTTAAATTATGATAACGGTTATTATGTAGGGGCTCTTTTATATTTCTACTATGCGTTTCATGATTTTTTATTATCTTCTCCGATGTAACTGCCATAAGTGATCTTATTGGTAGCTAGGCGTGATTAAATTTTTGCGAAATTTTGAGATTTGTCATATTTTTCCGTAAAGTTGGCCAGAGCAAATTATAGTTATGGTTTCGAAGTGAAGTGTCGAGAAAATTCGGTAAATTAAATATGAAAAAGTGATAATCAGTAGCAGTATAAACTTTGATATTTTTGTTGTCAAAATTTCGAGAGGATCGATTTGGAAGCAACTAAGTTGGGATCCGAATTCCATCCATTGAGTTTAGTTGACCCGATTTAGGTGATCAATCACCGATGAAAAGAGACGAGAAGTGAGAAGAGTGAGAGGGGAGAAACCAAATGCGCAGGGACTTGGCGCAGGACAGTTTCGGAAGAGAGAGAAGTGAGAAGAGTGAGAGAAGAGAAACCGAATGTGCAGGGACTTGGCACAGGGCAGTTTCGGTCGAAGATAGTCTACTCGTATTTTTCGGGCAGTCGCTGGTCACGCTGCTCGATGCTTCGCTAAATATGTGCTTTAGCATTCGGTAGGCAAACCACGAGAGTTTGAACGAATGTCTAAGGCTTTACTGTCCATACAGACATACAGTAGGTTTGTTGTGAAACCGCCTACGGCGAAGTGATCGTTTGATTATTGCCAGTAAGAGAGTCTTTCAGCTGGATGTAGGAAGAGCAGCGTTCACCGACAAAAGTCGAGATGAGAGAGGCGAGTTTCTTCGTCGACTTCTAGAATTGCAAATTCCGTCCAATTCCGGTGCGTGGTTCCACTTTCAGTATATCTCCCCCTACCCTGATCCTTTTAGAATTGGACGGCTCTCTTGTTTTTTTTTTTCGCCATTTGGAGAGAGAGAGCGGAACCAACCTCAAGCGTGCTGACCTGATGCATGGTGATGCAACCCCTTGCATTCTAGCGGAGTGAGCAGGAGAGCTGCGAGTGAAAATTGAAGAAGTCCGTTGTTAACTGCGGATTGTGATCTAAACAATGTCCAGCAATTAATGTACTGACTATTATGTAATGAAATTATAAGTGAAAGGGTGCGATTATTGTCCATATTTGTTATGTATTTCGTGAAATAGTATGTGCTCTCTGGTCAGTATTTTATGTAAACGTTTTCTTGTCTTTTCTATGTTGCCCTGATAGTAACTATGTAACTGTATAAATAATTGTTTCGAATGTAAAGCGATCTTTGATGAGGAATCGCTGGAATAGGTTGTGAACTTGAAATATGTGTAACCAGTGTTAAGAAAATTATCCGTTATTTTCCACGTAACAGATGCGTTACAGATTGTAAATTAATTACACTGGCCAACAAAATGAAACTTTTTCTCATCACAAACATGATCACACTTTTCCTAATGCATTTTTCGCGCTGACTCCGAATCTGGTTTTATTTTTTTTCTAGCACGTATAGTTATATAGATACACTGGTTTTGATATTTTTAAGTTTTTGATATTGCTATAAGAAAATTTATGGATGTATAGATCACACTTAGGAATGCTAAACAACAAATACATCATATACCTTATTCAATGTACTTATAAATAAAGAATATATACATTATTTTATTAAAAGCGCTGTGAGTGTGATTTCCTTTTGTAAATTTGGCCTGGATTGTCACGATACAGCATCCAACAATGGTCCGCCATCATGCTTTCATTCCAATATCCTTGGTAGCGCTTCTCCATCATCTGAATATCTTGATGGAAGCGCTCTCCTTGCTCGTCACTCACTGCACCAAGGTTTTCAGGAAAGAAATCTAAGTGGGAATGCAGGAAGTGAATTTTTAACGACATTCGACACTCCATTTCTTTGAAGGCATCAAGGAGGTTCTTGACTCCATCCTTATACGCAGGTGACTTGTTGCTTCCAAGAAAGTTTTCACATATCCATTTGAACGCCAGCCAAGCCTTCAATTCCAGCGGACTTAGGACTTTTTCAAATTCAGTGTCATTCAAAACCTCCCTTATTTGTGGCCGAACAAAAATTCCTTCCTTCAATTTTGCTGCAGTAACCTTCGGAAATTTCCTTGAAAGGTATTGGAACCCTTCAGAATTGACTTTACCCATTGCTTTAACAAAATTCTTCATTAAACCAAGTTTAATGTGAAGAGGTGGCAGATAGATCTTTTGGGGATCCACTAAAGGGACAGACTGGACATTGCTTATCCCTGGGACATATGTATACCTAAGTGGCCAGTCACTTTTGGTGTAATGTTCTATAGTGGCGCGACTGTCCCACAGGCAAAGGAAACAACAAAATTTTGTGAATCCTGACTGCATACCCATAAGCATTCCTATAACTTTTAGATCTCCACAAACATTCCATTGATGACTGTCGTATTTGATTGCCTTAAGTAGTATATCCATATTGTCATATGTCTCTTTTAGATGGACGGAATGGGCAATGGGGATGGATGGCATTATATTACCATTATGCAAAAGAACTGCTTTCAGGCTTCTCTGCGACGAATCAATAAAGAGGCGCCACTCAGATGCCACATACGTCTGAGATATGGCTGTAAATAGTCCATTGATGTCATGGCAATAACAGAGAGGACCGTCTACTGAAAAGAATGCTGTTAATTCAAAATTTCGCTTTCGGTAGTAACTAATACGAACATTGTTCTCAAGTAAATTGTTCTCCTTTAGTCTTGAGGCGAGAAGCTCTGATTTCTCTTTAGACAGCGATAAGTCTCTAACAAGATCATTCAACTGTCCTTGGGTTAACTTTTTAGGCTCTAAATGTCTACCTTCAAAAGTGTACTCTGGTTCTGTAGATGGTCCGGAAACGCCAGTTGCACCTTCATCACTTTCCATGTCATCTATGATAGAATCTAGCCTATCACTTGGGGGAATTGGAATGGGCAATGTTTCATCATGTTTTACTGGTCTACGTGCTGAATCCAAGTTTGGATATACAATCTGGTGTTTGTTCTTGGCAGAAAACCCCATTAAGTTCACACTACAAAAATAACAGTCTTCATGATGATCTCTCGGCTCCCTCCATATCATGGGTATGGCAAATGGCATTGAAGCTTTCTTTTTGTTAAGCCAATCACGTAATCCATTTGAACAGCCAGAACAGATTTGATGTGGCGCCCATGGTTTATCTTGGTCACCTAGATGGCAACCAAAGTATAGCTTGTATATTTTCTTAATGTCGGTTGTAATAATACTTCGTCGCTGTGTTTTAGTTGTCAACTGGCCGCATACGAAACAGAACTTGTCGGGGTCATTCTTACATTGTCGAGGCATGTTGACTGACCTGAGCAAACTATAAATTAAAAAAAAATGTACACCAACTTGACACAACAAGTTCTTGGACTGGACTGATCTTTTGACACACAAAGCACGGCGTTGTTGCCTGAATCACAATGCTGCTAGACGTAAAAGCTCACACCTGAAATACATAAGATGTATAATTAAGATAATTGAAATAAATAAGATGAATAAACTAAAAAAACACAATAAAATAAACACAATCAAATGTTGAAATATTAGTATTTTGCCTATTTAAAATGGTTAAATCTGTGTAGTTATATATATGCCTTCATCTTGAAAACTATACGTGCTAGAAAAAATCTGAATGCAGTTTTGGAATCAGCGTGAAAAATGCTATCCAGCCACCACAAATTTTACTCTGATGAAAAATCTTTGTTGACCAGTGTTATTAGTGTGAAATGTTATTTTTATGCAAATGTGAAAATTAGTTTTTTTCGATTTTTATAAAATGATACAAAATATCTAATGTGTGGAATTTGTCATTCTAATGATTTCTTGTCTATCCTAACTGTGAACTTGTTAAAGAAAAAAGTGCAAAATAAATAAATTTGTTGAATAAATAAATAAATTTGTTAAACGATATCAATGAGTTTTCCAACTGTAAAACTTATTTTCAAGGGGGTGATGCGAGTGTAGTAATATCAAATTACGAATTAAAATGTTTTGTTTACAAGAATTGAATAATGTTTGTTTAATAAAGAATAAAATAATATTTAATAAGAAATGTAAGTGTTTAAATAATTGTTTGGTTACAAAATACTAGTTGGCAACATCCGAAATAGGTCCGGTGGGTGAGAGAGAGAAATGCCCAAGAGATCCAGTTATCGCACGGCCTTGGGCTTAAGAAGGTGTGTTTTGGTATTAAGGTGTTTTTGTGAATTTAGAATAGTATTTTGTGTCTCTCTCCGACTAAAATGTTAACGTTAATTCCCCCTCGCATTACCCCGTTTATCTAAAAGTGTTTCGGTATAAATAAAAGTCGGTAAAGTGTTAATGAAGTGTATAATTACCCCCCCTCTTCCTCGCCTGGTTCAAATTATAATGGCGCCCACCGGCTCACGTCTAACGGTTTTTATGTAGTACGGCGAAGCGAGTGCAAGGAGACCGAGGAAGGATAAAGAGAAATTGAATAAAGAATAAAGTAAATAATGAATTATAAATGAAGGAAGGGGAGTCACTACACCGCTCTGCTCGACGGGTTTACCGTAGGACTGAACAAGGCAAGAATGGTTTGGAACTGGATGGTTATTTAAAAGGTTTAGACTCTTCGAAATACATGAACTTTGTTACAAATCACTTGAGCGGTAAAGGACAGAGCTCGCCTACACCGTTCACCCTGAAGAATTGTTTCTTTATATAATGAGCAGCTGTCGTTACGACTTTGATGATTATTTCAACTGCCTCTATGCATTGTGAAGATGAGTTCACGATTGAAAAGCTCGGATCGGTAAGAATAAACCTTCGATTGGAAAGGAGTTTAGTATTTTAGTTAAGCGCAGTAGAACGTGTTTAAAGATAACTTGCCACCCGAATGTAAAGTGGGCACAAAAATAGTTTTGAACGATTTGAAGGCCCTTTACATCGAGTATAGGCATCCCTATAACTTGATCGGTGAAATAATGTTAAATCTTATTTATTGCATAGTGCAAAGCAACAATGATGTAACTGTAGACTCGATCACATGCGAGTTTAGTATTTTAGTTAAGCGCAGCAGAACATAAAGTGTATGTATTTTGATGATTATATACTATTTTTGATTATATATATATTATATATATTATATATATATATCTTCGTTTAACTTTTGTATTTCTTATACTATTACTATTTTTTGATTGTGTATATATATTCTTCGCTCAACTTGTGTATTTCTCATACTATTATTATTTTTATTGTATATATATTCCTCGTTCAACTTGTGTATTTCTTATACTATTATTTTTATTATATATATATAGGGTGGGCGGAAAGTAGCTCCTTAATTTAAATTACATATAAATTATGTATAAATTGTGATTGTATTGTTATATTGTTATGGTGTTCTCTAAAGTGGTACAATTGTAACGGTAATCTTTTTTTCTCTAAAGTGTTCTCTTGTGTTCTCTAAAGTGGTACAATTGTAACGTTCATTTTTTTTTCATTTCAGATTGAAGGGTAACATGGCTGAGCGTTTAACACTGCAGGAGCGTGCCCAGTTGGCGGCACGGTACGAAGTTTGGCAATCTGTCGTTCGAGTTCAAATGGTGGCGGGCCATTCACGGACCACGTGCCCAAGTGGACCTGAAAACAATCAAGAACTGCCACTCGAAGCTCATGACCACGGGGTCTGTGGCAGATGTTCGAAGATGTGGTCGCCCTTCGACATCCAGGGCCCAGGAGACGGTGCAGGCAGTTCAGGAAATGTTCGCACGGAGTCCACGAAAGTCAACTTGCCAGGCAGCTCGGGAAAGTGGACTCTCCCGCTACTCAGTGCGAACTGTGCTGAAGAAGGAGCTGAACTGGCGTGCGTGGAAGCCGCATTACTGCCAATCTCTCTCGGACGAGGACTGCGACATTCGCATGGAGTTCGGGGAAATCATGCTGGCTTGGCATGAAGACTGGCCCCATTGGAAGAGGACATTGGAAGAACTGGAGGACCGAATTCGGGAAGTCATGTCCTCCATCCCGCCGGAGTTCCTGCTAAAGTCAGTGGACGCCATTCCTGGGAGGCTCCAGAAGCTGGTGGAAAGAGTTGGAGCCCACATTGAATTTTAGAGAAAACCTACCATGTATGCCTACCTTTTCATATTATTTCTTCTGAAATAAATGGATAATATACGTATTTTTTTACCAATCCAAAATAGGGAGCTACTTTCCGCCCACCCTATATTCCTTGTTTAAACTGTTATAGAATAAACTAATTTGATTGTATATTTATTTTCTATATATTTCATGAATTTTTTTTTCCAATAATTTGTCTAAATAAACAGAATGATGTAGTGGTGTTTTATTTAATTCTTTTGATTGTATATATATAAACGATATTATTTAATTAATTAAATAAATATATATATATATATATATATACACACACCAAATAGCATGTTACGCCTTCTAAACCGACTGGCTGCTTAAGACTTCTAAGCCAACTGTCCAGAATATATGCTTTAATTAAATAAATAGTGCAATCTGGCAACTCAAAAATAATAATGTGCAACTGGTCAAGCCATTTACGCCTTCAAAGCCAGATTAAACCTTCTAAGCCAACTGGCTGATTAGGACCTTCTAAGTCAAATGCAAAGACCAAGAGCTTTATTATTCGTCTGGCGGGGCCAGGCGAAGGATGGTCTCTCTCTCTTAGGTTAGGTTGATTCCCCCCAGCTTGTGGCAGCGAGGGGAATCCACCTTGCTTTTTTTCTTTTTTTGGCACCCTGGGGTGGGGGTAGCAATAAAGGGGGGAAGCGGTCTTGCAACAAGGAGGAGGGGGGTCTTGCAACAGAGGTGGTCTGGCAACATTGATCAACATTTGCAACATTGTAATTGCAATTGCACTCTGACCCATACTACTAAGCCCAGGCACGTAGCCAAGGGAGGAGCGCCGGGGGGCGGCGAGCACTTCCCCCTTGAGACATAAAAAATTTATATTTATAAAAATCTGTAATATAGTTATGATTATTATAATTATAATAATTATCATCGGCTTCTGCAGTCACCATTCCTACATCAAAAAGAACGTTTTCCAATCTTAGACGACTGAAAACATGGCTACGAAGCAGAGTGAAGAAAGCAGATTAACTGGATCAGCTCTGATAAGTCTGAATAGAGATAAAATTGGCCTGAAAAAAGCCGAAGAGATTCTGGATCGATTCGCGCAGAATAAAGCGAGGCGACTGAATATTCTGGTGTAAAATTTTGAATTTCCTCACTAAGTTTTGTTTAGTTGAATAAGAATTTAATATTTGACCATATTATTGACGTCTGGATTTAATGTGATTGATGATTCAATTTCACTCGAGTGAAAAGAGGCATTGCTGAATTTTTCAATCGCAAGTTATTCATCTAGTCACCCGG